>JAOTRH010000002.1:7465888-7489108 GCA_034768845.1 Heliamphora exappendiculata
GTTGAAAGTTTAATAAAGATGTATTTTCTGAATCCCTGAGCATGTATTTTATTTTGGCGTTGGATATTCTCCCAACAAATACAAATTCTAATTATTTTTAAAACACAATAATATCCTTCATTCATATATAACTTATTTATTACCACTACTAATTACATATAATTGTTAATATCAAATATATATAAGGGTAAATTTGTTTATTTCGACCAAAAAGCAAAAAATCTATCTTTTTACCTAAACAACTAACTTGAAAAAAGCTAAGCTTAAAAACTAAGTGACCAAACAACCTATTTTAAATTTAATTTAACTTTTTGGCTAAAAGTGCAAACTAAGAAACAAAAAAAACTAACTTTTAAGTTAGTCGGGGCCTTAAACAATAGACTATTGAGACTATTCTCATATCAAAAAAGAGAAAATCCTACAAACAAAAATCAGAAACGGTCTCAAGATTTAAAATGAATGGGTCAGATTCATTATACATCAAAGTGAATCTGACCTATCTATTTAAATTCTGATATTATTTCTGTATATTTTTTTTGGGTTTTAGAAGTAATGTTAACCTATAGTCAATTCCATCTCAGAAATCACACATCCAAACCATAAAAATGCAATATACTACACTAAAAATGGTAGTACTATAAAACATACAAAAACTACTTATTAGTGTACTTGTATCTTAATGGGATCCACTAAAATTTGTTAGTAATTAGTGTATTTTTAGTTCACCTTTTAGTGTATATAAAATATCATTGACCAAACTAATGTCCGCACAAACCTTTTACATATATATGTACGCATTTAGACTTTATTTGGACTATTTAAAAAGTTAATTTTTTTTTATAAAAAAAATTAACTTTTAAGTTATACCGTTTAGTTTATGTAAAAACTTAACTAACTTCTTTTCATTTGAGGAGCTGCTATGTAAAAATTTAACTAACTTTTTTTCATTTGAGAAGTCTTCGCAGCTCAGTGATTTTATATATTTTCATAAGACCTCTCACCCAGAGAGTCCGCGGTTCGAATCCCTCCATCTCCCTTTTCTCCGCCCCTTCTCTCCCCTTCCCGTCGCCCCTTCTTTCCCCTTCCCGCTGCCCCTGTACTCTCAATAAAAAAAAAAATTTCTTTTCATTTTATTTTTTAAAAGCGTATTTCAAATATACTAACTTTTTCTTTGAGTAAAATGGAAATATAACCTCAAATCATATTTAGGATTTCTTAAAAGCTGGTTTTTTTAATTAAGCCGTACAAATTGATTTTTCAAAAAAATCAACTTTTTTTAATCTATTTTTCCAAAAAAAAAAACCAATTAACATCTTAAACACTTTGACTTGTTTTTGAAAAAAACTATTATATTACCTTCCACTAAAAAACTCAACCCTTTTAAAAAAATAAACATTACTAATATTCTAAATACTACAACTTAAAAATAAATAACAACGGCATATTGGGCATTTTAATAAAAAAAAATGAAAAATAAAAACTATAATAAAAAAATATCCCAAATAATTTATAAAAAAAGTTATACCTTTTCAAAGTCAAGCTTTTAAGGCATCACAAACATGAGCTCAATTAAAAACTCCACTCTACTCTAATTAGTAAAAATAATTGTGTCAATACCTGAAATATTATAATTTTAAAATAAATAAAAAAAAAATATTAAACATTTTAATAAAAAATAAAATAGAGAAAATCTTTCCCTAATTTTTTATCCCAAATACTCTTATCTTTCCCTCATTTTTTTTACAATTAAAAACACTAAAACCCTGATACATCCCAAACAAGGGGCTTAGATAGATATTGTTACCTCCAGGAAGAGCAGCCAGAAAAATCAAGGGCAGAGGAGCAAAGGAGTACAAGACTGTCTGTGTCTCACTGCTCTCTGCCTCTTCTCCTTCCTCTTCAGCTGAATCATCAACAGCTTCACAGATCTGCTTCTTGAGGGCAAAAGAGGGAAAGAAAAGTGCACTTCTCTTTCTTGAAAAAGAAAAAGCAGTGGGAGAGGAGTAAGATGGGATTTTGGAGGAAGTGAATGAGGAGCTGGGAAATAAAGAGGAGGGCAGAATAAGAGAGGAAGAGAAGCTGATCAAAGAAGAAGCAGAAGTAACATTCACCATAGCCATTTTTTAATATTGCCTCAGATTCTCAGAATATGAAAGGATGAAAAAATAAATAAAACGGTGGGTGAAAGATTTGATTTTATTTTAAGAAGAAGATAGGAGAAAATTTTCCCTGCAGTTGGAACAATACCTCGTTTTAATTTGAATCTGAATCATATATTTGTGTAATTTTTGTGTTTTTTTTATAAAATTCGCACAAATATATAATACAAATAATTACAAGTAGTTCGCCTCGTGTTCAAAGTTTGAAATTTAGAAATTTATTTGGTCTCAAAATTTTTAAATATTATTAAATTTTTAATACGAAAGACATGTGAGACAAGCCTCAATTTTAATTAAATCTTCGCAAGTGAGTAGAATCCTAAATAAATAATGAAATTAATTTCTTATAAATTAGTTAAATTGTAAATAAATTAATCTGAATATCTTAAAATATAAAAAAAATATATATAATACGAATTAAAATGAAGCATTGCCCATTGGGAATAGTTTTTCAGAAGATAGAGGGAATAAGAAGTAGGAAAGGCAAGAAAAGAGACACGACTATGCATGTATGTATAGTTGTAAGCCTTGCCACGTGGTCTCAACTAAAAGAGCATTCGCAATGAGGTTAAAAGTTTTTTGTTTTTTCCGTTTTAACTAAAAACTAAATTAAAACTTAAATTAGATTATTTGGTAATTAGTTTCGAAATTAATTTTTTTTAAGTTAGTTAATTGTGTAAAAAGATAATTTTTTTTACTTGGTATTTTAATTGGATTGTCGGCATTATTCTTTTATGTAATTAATTATAACAATTACATATAATTAAAATCAGTAGATAATAACAAATAAGTTATCACGTATAAATATTATTATCACGTAGAATAAAAAAATTTTAAATAAAATATTTTAAAAGTTAATATTTTAATTTGTCTTTCTTATTTTTTTACTAAAAAAGATTAACTTTTTTACATTTTTAATCATAAAACTAAAAAAAATTTAAATTGATTTGCCAATCATGCGCTAATACAACAGACGTGAAAATTAACCAAGAAACTTATTTACAATTCAAAATCAAATAAAGTGTGACCCACAAAACACAATTAAAATAAAAATAATTTCGTTTCTATTTTGTATTTATAATTTTAAATTTAGCTTAAAATAACTTTACGACTTTAAACCAAATAAACAATTATATAAAATTAAAATTATTACTCTTGCGTCAACTACTAATTCCGCAAATTCGTAGAATTAATAATTCTATAAGAAGGTATTAGAATTAGTACATTATGAAATTAGAAATGAAATTATATTTTTACCCTTGACACAATCCCATCTAGAGTAACTTTCCATTGAACAATAAAATCGTAACTATACCAAAAAAATATGTTTAAAGAAGAAATAAGGCAAATCTTTATAGAAGAAATAATATGACATTTAATTTGGGTCCCTTTTAAACCTCCCATTTACGAAAGAGTGAGGCTTGATTATTATATTTTTGGTGCGCCGTATCACCCTAAATCTAAGCAATAGAAGCGTCACTGCCTTCGTATGCTTTCGTCGTTAAGTGTATTCCCATTACCATTGAAACTGTGATTAGCATTTCCTTCCGAAAGCCCTAATGAAGGTAAGGTCATTTACAATGTCTTGCAATACAAGAGTGAATACTTGTCAATATTCGAAAACCTGAATACATTGCCAATCATATACAAATTCAAACAAAGAGGTCCATCAAATGCAAAATAACTTTTCAATAGAAAAGACAAAAAAAAAAAAAAAACGTCCACCCGAGGAAAATTATAAACTTCCACACCAGGAATCAATATAAAACAAGCTAAAAAATACTTAGACAAACAAGAGATAAAAGCCAATCACTGTGATGTGCTCAGCCTCGTTGTCATCCTTCCATAGCTAGCAGAAATAGAATTATAGTCTTCACTCAACCATGGCAAAAAAACTACTAAAGGTCGGAGGTAGTTGTCTAGTCACAACTCCATCGTTAACTGTGTTGATCTGATCTACTTCTACCGATCTATTATATGTTTAGATTTGAAAGTGATACCTGAAATAACATAATAATGAAAATAGATAATGAAATGAAAAAAATACACTAAAAATAAAATAAAACACAAATCACACACAAAACAAAGCAAAATAGGAAAAGAATGGAGAACTGGTGGAGAAAACGGAAGGGAAGAGAGAAGAGGGGGAGGAAAAGAAGATCTAGGAAGAAGAAGATCAAAGAGGAGTACCGCCACAATCTATCTCTTGAAAAACCTTAAAAGTTGCACAGTAGAGAGAAGGTGATTTTGGTTTATTCCATTGTAGAGGAGTGAATTGGTAAACCAATTAGTTATTGTCATCTTCATGAGAAATTAACAAAGAAGGTGATAAATTATATGTAATAATGTAACAATATGATGCCATGACCGGGATTTTAATAGCTAAGGCACCAGGAATATTTTCAAAACAAAAAATCTGGAATTGATTACTAGCTACTATAAGTGAAATATTGAAATTCGACATGTCACCACTTGGAAACAAACAAAAAAATAATAATAATAAACATACGAAAACATTTGAAAAACATGAACTGAAGTATATTTTTAAGTGTTTCTAAACCTAACAAATCAATAAATGAACATGTTTAAAGGCTATATTCACTTTAAAATATAAGACTATAAAAAGATACACTGCAAAATTAATTAATGTTAACACCAAATATTTAAAAAATAAAAATAACAATTTTTTTCTAACTACATAAAACCATTCAAGGGTTAGAAGAAAACAACAATAAGAAAATAAAAGATTCTAAGAGTTGTAGGGATTAAAAGAAAACAACAAATATCGGAAACCATATTTATAAAACGGGAACATTGCGATAACCAAGGAAAGGGGTAACTGATTTAATAACACTAGTTTTTTCTTTTGCACTCTCTAATCTTTTCATTTCTAATCTTTTAAATTTTCTAATAAATTTAAGATTTTGTTGATATTTTCCAAATCTCTCGCTCTCCCCTAATGAAAATAGGCAAATAAAAGTGAACATTAGTGGATGATAGAAGTTGAAACAACACAAGGTTTTGACATGTTTCATAGTGTTTCGGTTTTGTTTCATAACGATTTGGAGTATTTTGGTGAAACGATTGTAAGTAAAATATCCCACTAATGTTTCATTTCAAATTACTAGAAAACATAAATGTTTCCGCCTTTTCAATAAAAACCAAATGAAATATTATTCCTCGACTGTCTCTAGGTTCTTATAGAAAAAAGAATAATTGAACATCGCAATTTTGAAATGCCCAATGTGTGAAGAACCATCTAATGGTGAGACTTCTATCACTTGACATGTTCTGATCATTGAATTTGGCCAACCAGAAAGAAATAGGAAATACAAGTATCTGAATGAGGATTCGGACAGCAGAATAATAAAAGTAAACAATTAAGTACCTTGGTGGGTATGTACATGGAAAATATGACACCCGTCAAAGCCATATCATCTATCAACACGGAGAATGTTGTTTTGTATGGTACCCCTCGTAACCGATTCTCTCTGAGGATCAATCCTCCAGTGGCCATCAACAATAAATTTTATCTAAAATGAGACAAAATACATAATGATCAGAAAAATATACGAATGGCTGCCAAAGTGAGATGCAAAGTTAAGGACTTTATTTCTATTTTTCACTTATCTACCACTTGTATTATAAGTTTGCCAAAACAAGATGCTAAATATGTACGAATGGCTACTTTTCAACTTAAATTGTTACTTAACCCTCACCCCAGTGGTAATGGATCAGAAGATAACAAAATAATAAGTGGTCATTTGAACAATTTTCATTCTTTATATTATAACTCATATGATTAGCACCTACAACTTCTGCAGAACTTCCCCCCTCCTCCCTCTTCCCCAACAAGAAAAAATGGAGAAAGGAAGAAACAACAACAATAATAAGAAGGGCCAATGAATTAACTTCCACTTTTCACTTGTATTATCTTCTGCAACCGAAACTATTGCTGAACTCCTCAACCAATGGGTAATGGATTAGAAATCAAATTCTCCAAAAAATGGTTAGTAATCCCAAGATTTTTCTTTCCTCCCCCCTTTTTTTCAGATTTTAATTCTAAGAACGTAGCACCAGTAACATGAGATCTCAGTTGTAATTATGAGTTTGAACATGTGGCCAACTTTGCAATAACATTAAAAATAGAAGGGTAATAGTTGATCATAAGCCAAATCCAAGACAATAATGATATTGATAAAGGAATGCTTGGCTGAAGCAGAGCAGAAAGCAACACGCAAACACTAAAAATGGCAAACAGGAAGAAAAAAAAATCCAAGTTCTTTGCATTTTTTTTTATTCTCCCTACATATATGGTTCCATTAAAGTAAGTTGTCTTAGTAAAACCTCCATATATGGTTCCATTAAAGTAAGTTGTCTTAGTAAAACCTCCATTCTTACTCCAAATAACGTAGTCCCTAAAACATATTCTAAAACAGACGTCAAAATCTCTCTTCACAAGAGAAAAAAAATCGGTAACAGCCAGAAACTTAAAGAGATTCATGGGGTAGGCAACAAATCCAGGACATTTAAGTCAAGTCATCGGTATCAGCAAGGGATCATGAGCATCAATCAGTCAATCGTCAGTATAGCAAGTACATAGAATTAAACCTCTTAGGTAACCAGTTACCCCCAAACCTAAGCTGTTTAGGGCATAGGCCTAACAATGTATACCAACATCGAGCTCAACAGCTACGCATGACCTCCTTTTGCACCCCTTGTAGCATGTATGATTTAGTAGCCAAGCTGAGAAACAGATGGTTGAGTATAAATAATTTTATTTCGAGTTCTATTTCCTTTAGAGGTCAATATAAACGTTCGATCGCGTTCCATTGATATACTATAAGGTTCATGACAGATGACACGGAGTTTTAGTTCAAGTTCTATTTCTATTGGAACTAGGAAGTTCCCAAGTCCATGGCCCACTTCTTAATTATTGGGTGGCAGTTTCTTATTTTATTGCTCAAATACATTATAACTATACAAAACCAACAAACTATTCCAACTGGCAGACAAACAAACTAATCCTTCATAAATCCCATCAGGGATTTATTAAGATGAACACTTTACAGTTTACAGCCATTACAGCCAGGTGCTGTCTTTGCTCCTAACAACCCCATTGACAGCTATCCAAGAAAAAACCTAGTAATATGGTACATGATGCCCAAGAGTACACTGGATGCTGTATTTCGGAGACCAGTATAAGTTGATCTTACATGACTTTGGTTGTGGATTTGAACTTTGTTGAACTACCTTATGTTCATTCGGAACGAGCCTAAACATTGCTATAGCATAATAGTTGGGAGCAGATTTCCACACCTCATATGTCCCAGGATAAAGCCACAACACTGTTGTCCAAAGTCTAGATTTCCTGGCAAAACATGTGATCAAAGTGAGTTCTTCTAGAACAAAAAAATAAACTAATAAAAGAACAATTTTGATTTACTAAATAAATGCATGAATTGAGAGAATATGGAATCTGAATGGAAGTGGTAAAAAGAAACACTACAGATTGAAACCGATGGGATAAGATTACAATTATATGTCGTCTGTTCCTTAAGCATACACACGCAAGAGTAATATAGGTTGTACAGTCATCATTATCATCATTCAAGAAGCCAAAGAGCCAAACCAACTACTTGAGACTAACTGTTGATCTGTGGAGTTTGACACCTGCTAGAAGTTTCCATATAGAACCACATCATGTACTTAGTTCCCCAGGGGTCCCAAATGATTTCAGTGTTTGGATCAAGCCAGATGAAATTCTCTATACCATACTTGCCGTCAGCATTGAAGGTTGGATCGAAACCGATGCCACTCATCGATTTCAATTTTAAAGAGACAAATAAAAGCCTTGCATCTCTTGCATAGCCAATGACATAAAGAAAAACTTCAACCACTCATGCGGCTTGAATGACACATACTACAGCTCAAAAATACACTCAAAGCTCTGTACACAAATAGTATCACTAATTATCCCAGTAGTTCAATGATACATAAAAAAAAAACATCCATTCAACCCTAAAAAAATGGCAGCCCAGTGCACGAGCCTACTGCATTGCAGGGTTTGAGAAGGATAGAATGTACACAGCCATATCCCTGCATGCAGAGAGGCTGTTTTCGTGATTCAAACACATGGCACCCAGGCTGCACTGGAGCAACCTTACCATTGCGCAGAGGCTGAAGAACTAAAATGTGCATGGATACACTTTTAGAATGAATGGGGGAATGATCTCCTCTCAAATACAGTCATATAGTTTTAGATGCCATCCAACAGGCTAATTATCCATGATTAGAATGGACATGCAGAACACTCCTAAGAAATGGAAGGAAATGACTTAGATACTAATAAAAATGACATACCTAATACACAATCCTAATTGAAGTCCTTTTTTAACAATAAAATAATAACTAAAGACCAATTTGATATTGGACAGGATAGGTTTATAGACAGAAAATCACCTTGATCCAATAGGGTCCAAGATACTTGATGGCTGTGGGTCCATGGTAATCCGATGATGCCAACCATTGAAGCTACCTGCCACCTCTACAGTTTCACCATCCCCCCAGTATTGAATCTGAACCTAATTCAGGAGAATTTGTTTCAGTCAATTGAAGCTGTCAATCTCAGGGAAAAAGTCTAGACAGAACACTAGCCGACTAGCCTCAGTGTTTAGATGTGACGAAGGAAAGCCAAAAAATCCAAAAATTTACTGGTCATAAGTAGCTATAAGTCTTTTATCCAACCAACAAAATAATAAAGGAGCTCTTTACTGAAGTCAGCAATCATCAATTAGGGTGGCTCTCATCAATTAGAGCAGACCCATATAATAAAGAACTTCTAAATGCAGACTCATTATTTTACTCGAGTTCCAAAACAGTTTTTCATTGTAAAGATTCATTGGCGTAGAACAAGTGGCAAAAAATAAAATGCCAAAAATTTAGCATCTTGGATCTTATCTGACAAAGTGTTTGTTCTGGTAAACCAACCAATTTTAAATTCCATGTTGCTTATTCCTTTGAAGTAAACAAGTTAACATCTCAAGTTGCTAATGTGTCTCCAAATGTGTTCTAACAGTATTTAAGTGCATCTCCCACAATTGATGTGTAGCCCTACCTGTCTATTGATGAAACATAGAAGATGACAACCAAAGTTATCCAGTCAATAAATCTGAAAAACATTCAAGGCATTGACTGGATGCTTATGCCACATCAGTTACAAAACATGAAACGTTACGAGTAGAAGAGTTTGGGTGGCACCTCGTCCAATCCACAGAGATTTTCTTCCGCAGCATGTAATTCTTCTTCTTTCTCCGAGATAAGTTTATGTGCTTTGCTGATCTCTGTTTCCGCCTTAGTTTGCAAAAGAGACAAAGCAAGCTGAAAGGAGGAACAAAATGAAACTAATATCAATTAATCTTTCCAAGAAATTATACTTATACTATCAAAAAAATTCTTTCCAAGAAGCTATTGGACATGAAAATGCACTCTTAACAAATTGTGAACTCCTCATTGAATTTATACAATTAGTTAGAATCTGGACGTAGGAGTATCTTGCGGGATCACAAATGATAACTTACGAAAATAGTATAACTACCAGGGACAACATACAAAGTTCCTACAGAAATGAGCTTCTTACGGGCATACAGCATCCCATATTGGGTATGTGTCCCAACCTTGTGAGTCTAGTAAGTCTCCATCACTCCTCTGAACGTTAGGCCTTTCTGGAGAATCGTGTGATTGGACTACTCTGGCCAGGTGTGGCTGTGCGTGAGCATGTGTGTGCAACTATGCATGTTCATTTCTTGGTAAAAGAAAAACAAAACAATAACTCATTAATTCTCCAGGCTTTCCTTCACATACATTACTGGTGAAGGATGAAACTAAACTAACCAGTAACTGAGAAGTTAGCACAATTGCTTCCTCTTGGTATGCAGAAATGACAAATACTTGCCAGTAAGAAAACACCACAGTTACTTTTGGATGCACAAACTTGAAATGAAAGGACTCATTCTTGAAATTTACAAATGCAAGAATATATTTTCTATATGATATTTAAAGCAACTGGAATCTTTCTTGAGATATATTTGAAAATCTACTTTCACATTGTTATTTCAAACTCATAATCATAGTCATAAAATCTAGATTCACACCATGAATCAAAACCTGAAGGGAGGGTAGGTAGGGCCACCCTACCGAATATTTGTGTTTGATCCTAAAGGATAATTGAATTATGTCATTTTTATTTATAGTTTACCATTTATTTATTATTATGGGATTTATCATGTTTAGGATTTACTTTAAAAAGATTTGTTTTGACAGGTCTTGTTTAGATATAATAAGATTATAATTATTTCGTACTTATCTTTTGTTATCTCAAGAGTCTATTTAAAGACTCTTAAGCTTGCATCTTGGATCATTGAATGTTGGATAAAATTACTTTGTTTAGAATTAGTGAGGATTTCAATTTGTCCATAGGTGTAGATTCCTAGGATTTCTTTAGGCGTGGACTCCTAAGGGTTTATTCATGATTGTCCTCCATCAAAATCCTAACTTTCGAAAGCAAGAATTGAATCATGATCGTAAGGGTCAACATGTTTTTAATGGTAAACAATTCATAGATATGAATAAAAAAAAACTCATAGATATAAAAGAAAATAAAATGAACTTTACACATAATATGCAATGATAATTACGTAACAACATGCTTATGTAGCTTAATTGGGAAAACAGTTGCCTTCATCGCAAGAGATGTGGATCCAAATCCCACCTAGCATTAATCTCTTTAAAAATCATAATATATTATCTTTTTGACATTAAAAAATCAGATTAGAATTTGGAAACCTTAAAGAGAGTATAATAAGAAGAGAGAGTGGGAGGGAACCCCAAAGTTTAAACATAAAACACTTTAAAAGGCGTCTCATAATTTGTTTTGTACTATGCCAGCAGAATGAGAAAGCTAAGTGAACTTAGAGAGAAATTACACCAAGGGACGTTAAAGACTCAATAACCTGTTCCTTCTCAATTTGTTCCTTCAATTGAGATAATTCCAGCTCCTTCTGGTGCTAAGCACATCAAACAACAATATTAATCATTTAATTTAAATTATAAATTCTTTCATCGGTTCTGGATATAGATAGCAGTTCGGTAAGTATGGTACAAGATATTGGCCAACTACCAGCAGGGACTTGAGATGATCAACTTCAATTTGATTCTCCCTTTTTTTGGTCTGTCTCACAAAAGGAAAGAAATTCAAATGTCAAAACAAGCAATTAGGGAAAATATTGATAACTAGAATAAAGTATGCCATGCTGACCTCAATATCCAATTCCTCGTCACAATCAGCACTCAATAGTCCTTTGCTTGAAAAATAATCATCCCTACAGATAATTCCAAAAACAAAGAGATACTGAAATAAAACAAAAAGAACACTTTAAAATGCCAAAGGAAATATAATAAATTGAGATTTGAGAAATGAATAAAGCACATCTCTCTCTCTGCCCTGAACTGTTGATGCATGAAAGGAGGTGAAGAAGACTGAGAGTGGGGAAAACAAGAAAAACTGGGAATCTCGAATAATTTTATTCTTTAGAAAGCATCTTCTTGGTAATCATGTGGATTTTATAATTCTAGATGCATCTATCATGTTGACATCATCTTACCCCTTCAGTCATATTATTGACATGTCCTTTCAAAAACAAAACAAATCAGGATTGTACTGCCAAGAGTTGCTGACGCAGGACGATTACAAACAACCCTATAGGAATTCGCACCTAAAAGAACCTAGTAATCCGCACCTAGGGCTGAACTGGAATCCACACCAATTATATGAAAATATTGTTTATTCAATCATTACATCCATCTTTTGGAATACCAGCTAAGGGCCTATAAATAGGCCTTTGAAGTACAGAAGATAAGAATAAAAATGATAACAATCATATCTAAGCATTTAACCAAATCTTATTTAAACTAATAATATCTAGTCAAATCTTATTTAAACTAATCCTATCTAAACAAATCTAAATAATTAAAATTCAAATATCCTTCAGAATCAAATGAATCTAAATAATTAAAATTTAAATATTCTCCAGAATCAAATAAAAATAATCTGTAGATATATCATTCCCGTTCCCCATCAATTGCCTTGCAAGAAAGTGGAAATTTGGAGAATAGAACCAAACTAAGTATTATGTCCCAATCAATTGGGATCAGTTACATGAACCTCTTTTTGCCATATTGTTCCATCAAGGGCTATCTCTAGCTAGATTCAATAAGTTAATATCGTTTCTTATTACATCTTATGTCAATTTAGGTCTTCTCCTTTTCCTAGTATATCCACTAACAATAATTTTATCACAAGCCACCATAGTCTATTTCAAACCATCATGATCTAATTCCAAACCACTATAGTTTATTTTCTTTCAGCTTATCTTCAAATGGTGCGACCCTACTATTTCAAAAATATTTATATTATCTTTTCTAGTTTTATCACATATCCACCTTAAAATTCTTATTTTAGCAAACTCATTCTATGTCATGTTTCTTAACAACCTAACATGTCCTAAAAAAAAAAAACCAACATTTTGCCTCACATAGAATCGGAGGTCTTACAGTCGTCCTAAAAAAATACTTTCAGATTTGGAGAATATGATCATGCTTAAATTAAAAGTTGTTCCTGACTTAACAGCAAGCAAAATGCCACTAGGACACTCATGTCAATTATCAAGACATCTGGAACTAAGCTATATGAATACGAAAAAAAAAACAAAGCTAAAGATTAGAAAATATGAATGTAGAGTGTCCTTACCTTGGTGTGATATTCCCAGATGCAGAAAGTACAATTTGTTTGGATGGAGATATACCCCCATTCAATACATGAGCAGTATCACTTCTGTGAAGCACCCACTCAGAGTGTTCTTCAGCAAGAGAGATTGATTTGTTTGTTACATTCTCTAACTCAGAAGATCCCTTGCCGCCATACATACCAATGTCATTTATAACAAAGCCATCATCTGAGCAAAGTAGCTGCACATACTCACTTCACATTTTGAAGGTACCAAGCCATAAATGACTACATTGTCCAACACTTAAGATATCTCTACACATACACATATTAGACGGTGCAGTGACTTTCATTATAACTGCAAGATAAAAAAGTTATTCTGGCAATTTATCGACAATTGGAATAGAGTATCATAACAGAAACAAGAAGTTCTGATATCCATTGCTTCCACATTCTAAAATGTCACTCTAAACCAGGACATATTTTATTAACGAATTAGAGTACTGATCAAGATATGTTGCGCTGGAAGTCATCATTCATTCGCTATCACATTCAAACAAACGGAATACAATCGTTTCGATCTTTCTCCAATGTTCATCAAACTTTCAAATGCATTCTCCTTCTTGACACGTCAGTCTGGGCCTGGGCTAAAACTCCCCAATCCAATCTAAACACTGGCCAAACTTTGACCAAGATAACCGCAAAACAGAAGCAATCGAAGCCCGGCATCATATGTGCTTGTATTGTTTGCTTACTTGTGATTATGCATATCTTCCAAAAATACAACTACTTCTATAATTTTTCAGCCATTTGATTTATGAACAAAAGGATATTTTAAGCTTAGCAAATTGCAAGGCCAGACATTGGATCAAAATCTCTTTTAAACAGTTCAAAGATGGATGTTATCCTCCTTCCTCTCTAGCAGCAGACAGTTAGCCCCATAATAGGGATAAACAATTTTAGAAGTTACTTGAGATACGATCTGAGACATTATCCTGGGATTGGGCTTGGTCAGACTCCTACCCTATCCAAACCAACCTGCGCAGACCTACAATTAATAGATCCTAGAGTTTATCATCACCCTCATTGGGGATGTAAGTCTTGTGACCCACCAGATAATGAAGAATTCTAACTATACAGAACAAAAATAAGATTTGCATCATAGCCCCGAAGTATGACCACTCACTCCCCTTGTGCTACCACCAATTGTAACCAGGCAATGCCACGGATCACAAGTTGGAATCTATTCCAAGATCCAGTGGTTTGCATAAGCTAATACTTAGGAACAAATAGAGCACACACAACCACTGCTTATATATTACCTGTTGCAGATAACTGCAGACAATAGTCCACAGATCAGCAAGCACAACATTGCAATCATGGTAGAAAAAGAAAAGAAATCTCAGCCTAATTTTCAAACAATGTAGCTCGGGATTTCACAAAGTACATATTGGAAACTTCAAATTTACGATCACAGAGCATGTCAGCTTGTAGTCGTGACTCATTCTAAAGGATCCCTCGGTTGACATTCTGTCAATATTTTTTGTCCCAAAAAAAAAGCTTATAAGTAAATAATTTTAGATTGTTGCTTCTGTAAGGCATACTATAGACATTATATAAAATCAACTATCGTCTAAAAACATTAAATTGAAACTTGTATTCTTTTAGCAAATGCAGAGAAGTAGAAAATTGATTAACTGATTAGTGAGGGATAGACAAAAGGGATGAGAGAATAAATTACTTCCATTAAAAAAATCTCCCACTACATATTTTGGAGAAAATTCCTATAGCTGACTCTCTCCAATTTCCATCTCTTACAGTGCCCCATGCATACTGTGTGCATCCCGGCATTCCCTCTAGTAACAAAATAATGACTCTGGCTCCACAAATTTGGACATGTTCCAAAAACCCTTTCGGGATTGATCAGCCAACATAGAAAGCATCAAATCTTCGCTTTCAAGAGTGCTTTTTGTATCTTCTGGGATGGCACAGAATTAACTCATCAAGGATATGACAGATATGTGAAAGAATAATAATTGAAAAACCTAATGGTTGATACGCAAATCTCCAAATGTAAAATCAATATTTGTGATGTACCTACAACTGCATCTAATTCCCCATTCTGGATAAACTTTGTCACTTTCTCCTCCAAGGATGAATTAGTTGAAGATTCTACAGCCAAGCAACTTTTGCTATCAGAGCTAAAAGTGCGACCAATATTTGCTCCATTTGCACTAATTAAATGGTTTTGCTTGTCAGAAACTTCACTCGACAAAAAAACATCTTCATTCATATCTTCCACCTTCTCATCCTTACCTTTTAGTAGCATATAATATGGCAAACAATAAAAAATTTAGAAGTGAAATTACTTGAAACTAAGAATTTATAGGAAAAGAATGAGAAACAATTTTGACCTGTTGATTCATATTCACATTCACCACTTATATCCTGTTTTTCACTTAAGCCTTTCTCTGTATCAGACCCATTTCTGTTAGACTTCGCTGAGGCTGCAAGAAGCTCCTTGATAACTTTATATCCCCTTCGTCTAACAATGTTTGCAAGGTCTTGCCTAAATAGTTTTGGAAAGAAAAATAAATAAACAACTTAAAAGAATTTCTTAAATAACAAAATGATAGTAAGAGGAGAAAAAAGAGAGTTTATAATACAGTCCTTACCTTTTTGCATTATTTATGAATGAAATGTCAAAGAACATCAAGAAATATCCCTTGGTGCATGTTGTCTTTATACGATATAGATTGATGAAACCAAAGGAAGAATGAACTTTTAGCTAAAATTAGGGAGAGATACTTAAAAAATTAAAGGTTTTAGGTTAAATAGGAATGAACAAACATATAGAGTTAAACAAAACTGAATTAAAAAAAGAATGTAGAGAAAAGACTTGATAGCTTATAAATAGATAGGAGTAAGTAACTATTCTCGGTATTTTGGATTGACTATCTATGAAGAAAAATAGCCCGTGTAACATGTGATTCACAAAAGTAGAGGTTGGATGATAAGGAAAAGCAGATCAGGAATATTGTTTGATTATAGCATCTTTGATAAGTTGAAAGAAAAATTTCACAAGAATGCTATAACACCTATTGTGATGTATGGAATATAATGTTGGGCACTGCAACAATGTTACCAAACATGCTAAAAAGGTGCAAATGTGATGAGAACATTGAAAAGGATAGGTTGTGTTACAAGAAAATATATAATAGTGTACGGGGGTTGAACCGTAGGAGTGTTTGAATAATATGGGTCAGATCCAACCCAAAGGAAGCTCCAAGTAATCCGGGAATCCTACACAAGAACATTAACTGACCTGCGGTGAGTGCTGGACATCACTCCGACAGTCAAGTTAGAATGGGCTTTCTTGGGAGAGAAAATAAATGACGTCCAATGGTCAAATTAGAATGAACTTTCTTGGGAGAGAAAATAAATTGACAGAGTTTCTTCTTAGGAATGTTTTCCTTTTATAGGGGCTGGTTGATGTACCTCTTTTTGGGGCTCATGATTGATTGGTCTCATCATAAACCTGTTAGGGTTGTATACTAAAAATCATGATTTTTTGTTTTACTATTTTTTATTTTGTTAATAAAATTAATTTCTATTTTATAAGAATCTTAATGAGTAATATATGCGTTTCATTATTTATTTAATGTCGTGCATTAATGTCTTTTATTCTACATAGTATTTAATTTGGTGTATAGAGTTTAGCTTACACACAAAAGACCAAATTAAAGATTCTTGTAGAATATAAGTTTTTGATTCACAGTCTTAAATGGAATTGGACAAACTATCGATACGGCTGTAGCACAGTGTTTTAGTAAATCTGTCTTCATTACAGAGAACGGTAATTGTTTCGACAATTGTTCTAACTCATTGTGTTAGTACACTTTGTATGCATTGAACAGGATCAAGTTGGAGTAATTAATTTTATATTGGCTTTATAAATTAATTCACACCCTATAGTTATTATGAGTGCTTATACTCTTAATCCTGAAATAATTATTATTCACGTATATTTAATATACGATCTTGTATAGGTCTATAATCCCAGTGAGTTTGCATGCGATCTTGTATGAGTCTATAATCCCGGTGAGTTTGAGTGCGATATTAATTATATGGCGAATATTAATTATTGACGGAATCCACGTCCCAAAAAATCGGGATTGATGATACCCCCTTAAGGAAGATAATAAGTTTTGGCCGAGCCAAACCCTTCAGGTGGATTTTATAATTCAGCAATCAAATAGTTAAACGAAAGGTCTTAAGGAATTTTGTAAAGAAGTCGATTAAATATAATAGTCGGTAATTTAATTTAATCGGCGGGTATCTGTAATTTTATCGTGGGGAGAATAAATAAACATTTAATAACAGGAGCTCGAATACTATGATTTTAAGAATAAGGCTGCAATTGGAATTATAATTCTTTAGTGCATTAATTATAATTTATATTTTTATGAAATTATTTCTGGGTTGAGGTAGGATTTCATAATTGCATTGGAAGCCCATGTCTTATTTACTCCACAGGGCCCTACTGTAGCTTATATATATATATTGTTATAAAACATAGTTGTCAGTTAATCAATATCAGTTCTAGAGTTTTCACGTCTTGTAAATCCAAATAACAGATGACTAGACAGGTTTTAAAGATCACGATACATTAAATTCCACACTTTATTCGTGTTCTAGCATTCGAAAATTCAGCAGAAAGCTTATGTTGAATATTTGACTAAAAGTCAAAAATCACAGCAGATTGTTGACTAAAATTTGTTGCAGCAAACGAAATCATTCAACTAGATTTCGAAATGTATAATCCTAAAATTAACTTTAAGAGTATTACTAGATTTTATTTTGATTGTTCGATATCAAAATTTTAATCTGAAACCTGTTTTGACGTTTGCTCATCCAAATGATTTTTGACGAAAATCATAGACAATCTTAGGATCTTGACAGTTTGCCCCAACAGAACCTTACCTTGCAGATGTGTTGGTCAGTGCAATATGACCTGAGATGATGATTGTACATTGAATGTACGATCCCGGTCCCGATCCAATCGCAATTAATGTTGTTAGCTCAACCAAACTACCCTCATTAATGCTAGGAATTCGGTCACGCAATCATCATCAATGATGTCAGCCCCATCCAGGTGTCCCACACAGTACTGAATTTGTACCTCGGCCGATCACACTTGGCTCGGCCCACCGTAGATGCAAGGGCTCGTCTTTGGTTCTATCCTTTTTAATCTAATGGGCTTCAAGGGGCTCAGTCCAAGTTGAATTCAGCCTCCTTCATTTGCCCCTCAACTCTCGCTCCTTGCTCGGCCTGGAGGGGCGCTGATAAATCTTTACCAATGCTCAACTGATTTTGGGCAAATTTAAACTACTATCTTGGCCTAAGATATTAAAGGCACCGTTTTGAAACATTGAATGAGCCGTTTCGTTTTTGCCGTGTGTCGTGCTCTGGTTGGGGTTTGTGTTGGTGCTCGTGTATTTCCAATATCTGGCAGGCGTCCTTTCACCAGCCTGAGTTCACCGTTGGGCACACCAGACCCTTAGGATCCTTTGTATATAAATAGGGGCTTATCTCCTTCAAATCATCTTTCTCAGATTCCTTGGAGCCCAAAGAGTTTTTCACCTAAAACTGATTCTCCGACGAGCCCTCCATTGTAAAGCGACCCATTCCGTGATATGCTGCTGTTATTCTTCATCGCTGGCCAATAAGTCTTCACTCTTTCTTCATTTAAAAGTTATTCTTTCGCCTTAATCCTTTAGACAGTTTTCATCATTAGGTTTTTTCTTCTTTCACACTTTAAATGTTTTGATTGAATGTATGGGCACCTTCTTAGGACGAGCCGAGCTTGCCTCAGAAGGAATGGGAGTTACTCCAAGGAACTTTTTCAGCTCTTGAGATTATTCTACTCTCATTGCCGAGTTAGCCTCGAAACGAATAGGGGTTAATCCAACTCCTGAGATTATTCTAATCTCATAGCCAAACTAGCCTCAAAACAAATAGAAGTTAGTCTAACCCTCGAAAATTTTCTAGTTCCTAAGATTGTTCTAATCCCATGACCGACCTGGCCTTAAAACAAATAGGGGTTATTCTAACTCTTGAAACTTTTCTAGTTCCTGATATTGTTCTACTCTCATGGCCGAACTGGCGCTAAAACAAATGAAGGTTATTTCAACCCTTGAAACTCTTCTAGTTCCTAAGATTCGTTCTAATCTCATGACCGAATTATCCTCACAGGTGGGCGAAAAACATCATATGAAACCACAGCAAAGGCAAATAGCAATGTTCTTCATTTATCATACAAGGGTTGAGAGAGTACAAGGTTTGTCTAGTGGTAAAAAAAAAAAAAAAAACCCTTAGGTTAACCGAATTCCATGGCCAAAGTACTTCCTCTCCGTTTTCATCTTCAAGGTACTATGCCTCTAGCCCCGCGACTGACTGAACCTTATAAGGTCTTTCCTAGTTCGGCCTCAACTTTATGTCCTCCGGTATCTTTGTGTTTCCCATGACCTTTCTAGTTTCAAATTCTCTTTGCTTGACTCTCTTGTTGTATTCTCTGCTCATTCCCTACGCATTCCCTGCGGATAAGATCAAATTCTGAGCAATGCCTCCCCATGTCGCTCTACGGCTAGATCCAGATCTCTTGCTAGCACTCAATCGTTTCCTTCTAAGTCGTACTTGTCGGTCTTCATGGTAGGTAAGCCGATCTCCATTAGTATAACTGACTCAGTGCCGTATGCCATAGAGTAAGGTGTCTCCCCTGTTAACCTCCTTGGCATGGTGCGGTGGGCCCAAAGAACATATGGCAACTCATCCACCCATTGCCCATTTGTCTTTCCAACCTCTTCTTGATTCTATCCAAGATTGTTTTGTTCGAAGCTTCAGCCTGGCCATTACATTAGGGGTATGTTGGGGTAGAGTTGTAGTACTCTATCTTTAATTCGACGCAGAATTGTCAGAACATCTTCCCATCAAATTGTGTGTCGTTATCAGAGATGAGAGCTCGAGGGTCCCAAACTTGATAACGATGCTCCTCCATACAAATTTCTTTATGTCGGTTTTCCTAATGTTGGCGAGTGGCTCGACTTCAACCTATTTGGTGAAATAGTCTGTTGCTACAATTATGAACTTTTCATTGTTGCTTGTTTTAGGGAAAGGGCCAACTATATCCAAGCCCCACTGCGCTAAAGGCCAAGGGCTGGTTAAGGGGTTTAGCTCTCCAGCTGGCTGGTGGATCACCGATGTGAACATTTAGCCTTTTCTACACTTCCTTACGTACCGCTGAGCATCCTTCTACATATTAGGCCACCAATAGCCCTGGGAGATTGCTCTCTGGGCTAAGGACCGACCACTAGTGTGGCTTCCATATATTCCTTCATGAATTTCATAGAGGAGGTCCTCCACCAGATTGGGACGTACACACAAAAGGTAGGGGCTAATATAGAAGCGACAATACAACTTGTTAGACTGGGAGAACCAAAATCAAGCTACTTTTACTCTGATCATGTGCGTTTTTTTCTTCTCAGTTGGGAGCCAGCCATTCTTTAAGAATGTTATGAGGGGGTCCATCCAACTCGGGGGTTGCTCGGCATGCATGGACTCTTCTTTGCAATCATCCATGCTCAGTCGTGGCAGGAATTCCACGACCACTATTCTCTTTGTAGCTGACTCGATCGTCGAAGCTAGGTTTGCTAAGATGTTAGCGTGGCTGTTGTTTTTTTAGCTTATCTGCTGAATTTTGACCACTTTGAACCTCTTCAAGGCTTCTATGGTCTTCTCGATATATCTAGCGATTTTGTCATCACTGGCCTCATATACTGGCATCAGCTGATTGACAATGAGTTGAGAATTGTTGAAAACCTCTAGATCTTCTACCCCTAGCTTCTGCGCGGCTTGTAGCTCTGCAAACAGTGCCTCATATTTGGCCTCGTTGTTGGAGGCATTGAATCCGAGTTTCATAGCCAGCTCAAGGATCACTCTGTTTGGTGAGGTGAGAACTATCCCAGGCCCTGCTCATTTGCTGTTGGAAGCCCCATCAACCTGTAGCTTCCATGTTCTAGGGGATGGCATTTTCCATACTTAGGGAATTTGGCTCGTTGCCTTGGTCGACCGAACTCTCCCCTGATGTGGGTTCGGCTTTAGAGAACTTGGCAATGAAATCGGCCAGTACCTAGGCTTTAGAGGCAGTTCAAGGTTGAAAGTTAATGTCATGTTGCCCCAGCTCCACGGCCCACTTTGACATCCTCCCAGTTAGATCAGCTTTGGCGAGAAAAACTCGTAAAGGGTATTTGGTAAGGAAGACTACGGAGTGTGCCCGAAAATAATGTTGCAGTTTCCGTGAGGCAATGACCAAGGCATACGCCAACTTTTATAGGGGCACATATCTCGTTTCTGAACTAATAAGAGTGTGCCCAATATAATGCACAAGCCGCTGCTGCTTCTCCTCCTCCCTTATGAGCACTACGCTGATTACGTGCCGAGATACAGCCAATTAGAGGAATAAAGTCTCTCCTTCCACCGGGGTTGACAACAGTGGAGGCTCAGTTAGGTAGTCTTTAAGCGCCTCTAGAGCCTGGTCACACTCTTCGGTCCAGGGGGATCTGTTGCCTTTCTTTAATACCTGGAAGAACGGTCGACATTTATCCGGAGCTCAACTGATGAATCTATTTAGAGCAGCAGCCATTCCTGGCAATTTTTGCACCTGTTTCACCGTGCTCAACCTCTGGATAGCATGTATGCATTTGATTTGATCAGGGTTAGCCTCTATGCCACGATTGGTGACTAAGAATCCCAAGAACTTCCCTAATCCTACTTCGAATGCACACTTTGCAGCGTTTAAGCCAAAGTTTGTGTGCTTTGAGGATGTCAAAGATGCCCTGGAGGTCGGCAACGTGGTCCTCACATTCCTTAGACTTGACCACCATATCATCCATGTAGGCTTCCATAGTTTCCCCAGAATAGTGGCGAACATCTTAGTAATCATTCTTTGAAAGATAGCTTCGGCGTTTTTTAGTCCTAATAACATGACCTTATAACAATACGTCCCCCAGGGATGATAAAGGTTGTTATTGTCAATCAGATCAGATTAGCTGTATATTTAGCTGTATATTTTAGTTTCCATTTTAGTTTAGATATGATTGCTGTAAATCTGTATATTGCTAATAATCAGCTATGTAATTAGCCCCACGATTGTTATATAATGAGAAGAAATCCTCACTTTGAGGGATCGAATAAAATTGACAGTTATCTCATGATCGGTACCGAGCATGACGATCTGGTGATAGCCTCGGTATGCATCTAAAAAGCTCATTCGACGGTGCCCAACAGTTGAATCCACTAGGTGGTTAATTTTTGGCGGGGGAAAAATTGTCCATGGGGTATGCTTTGTTGAGACTTGTAAAGACCACACACACCCTCCATTTGCCGTTTTTCTTTTTGACCACAATAGTGTTGAAAAGCCAATCGGGGTATTGGACTTCCCTAATGGCATTTGCCTTGATCAGCTTGCTCACCTCCTTGGTCACGGCTTCAGCATGGTGAAGAGCCAAATGTATGCTGCATGGCTTCATCGGTGTGTAGGCTGGATTAACTTTCAGGGCAGGGCATATGAAGGTAGGATCAATGCCTGGCATGTCGTATGGGATCCAGGCGAACACTTTGATGTTGCTTTGCAGGAGCAGGAGCAGGAGCAATTTCTCCTTTTTGTGCACAGACATGGTGGAGCTGAGCAAGAAAAACTTGTTTGGGTTTTTGGGGTCGGTTGGGAAGGATTCCATGTCTTCGACGGCCTTGTCCTTAACTTCTCCTCCGACATCCTCAAGGACTGGCTGATTCGAAACCTCAATTACCCAAACGTGTTCAGTGGGGAGCTCGGCCTTGAGGGCCACAACAAAGCACTGTTTAGAGGGAACCCCGTCTCCATGTATCACTTCTACTCCGTTGTTGGGCGGATACTTCAACATCTTATGATAAGTTGAGGAAACCGCTTTCAGTTCATGCAACCACGTTTGGCCCACAATGGCATTGTATGCCAATGTGACACGCGGCGGCCTTGCAGATAGGGCACGACGCGTGTGGCGCTAGCAAGACACCTCTTGATAGCCCGCCAAGCTCGCAGAGAGTGTTTGCCAAACCAAGCAAACAAACTAAGTCAGTATGCAGCCAAGATGCAGGAAACGAAACCAAACAAGCAACCAGCGGAAAGTAAACCAAGCAAGCAGAAAAGAACACTAGATGGCGCAAAGGAAACTCATTTTATTC
>JAOTRH010000002.1:7489208-7499584 GCA_034768845.1 Heliamphora exappendiculata
ATAATTATTTTATCTAATTGCGGGTAAAACAATATATAATTATTTTATCTAATTGCGGGTAAAACAAAAAAAATAGAGCAGTACAAAAAAAAATATGCGAGCCGAATTGGGCAGAGAAAGTTGCCGTCTGAGGTGACATTTGCCCCGCTACGTGTTCGGATTAATTTTTTTTAGATTTTTTAATTTTTTTAATAAAAAATGTAAAAAAAATATTTAAAAAATCAATTTAAACCAAATTAAAAAACTTTTTAGAAAGTTTTTTTTGACAAAAAGTCTTAGGCCACGATAATCCAAACTGTTGATTACTTACGCCACGTCAAAAATTTTATTTATATAAAAATTTAATTAAATCACGTATCGATAAGTATAGAAAAAATTATATTTTTTTCTACAAAAATAAATGATTTAAATGATTTATAAATTATTAAGTTTGGGAAAATTTTATATTTAAATTATTTATTTTTAAATTTTTATATATAAATCATTTAGATTAAAAGTTAAATTAAATAATTACTATTAATTGAATAAATAAATGACATTTTTCTTATTAAAAATCAAACGATAAATATATTATATTATTCATTTTTTAAAAATAAATATAATTTATTCATTATTATATATGTAACCTAAAGTGAAGATATTATAATTTCCATCAAGGGTAAAAATTCACACAGGTAAAACGAAAGTATTATAGGAACTTTAACATTGCTTGTACTAGAAGAATAATATTATATATCTAACTGTCAATTTATACTATGAAAATAAATTAATTTATTTGTCCACTTGAAAAATACTTACTTTTTTTATCGTTGAAATATCATTAAATACATAATAAATTTTATAATTTAAATTAATAAAAAAATGAATATTATTCTCCCAAATTTGTCAAGTTGGTGTAGAAATGCAAACTATCATGTTTGGGTTAGTTTTTTTTAAAAGTATTTTGTTTAAAATTTTTTTTAAAAGCATATTGGTTTAATCTCCTATTATAATTAATTAATTTTTTTACATTTTTTTATATTTATTTTTTTTCATAAAAAAAAATCAAAAAAATAAAAAATTATTTAAAAAAATTAGACCAAACACAAATTCATAGTTATTTTTGAAGAGGTGAAATGTACTACAAAAATAAAATAGAGGCTAACAATATAATTTAACCTTTTGCACTTAGGTAACAAATTCAAATTCAAATTCAAATTCAAATTCAAATTCAAATTCTTGACCAAAATTTAATTTGCAGCTGGGGGTTAGGCAAACAAGTTTGTTAGGTAAGCCTACTTTTAACTCTCTCTCTCTCTCTCTCTCTCTCTCTCTCTCTCTCTCGCTTTTTTATTTTTATTTTTGTCTCTTGTACTCTTGTATTTTCTAAAAAAGAGATAAGTAGGCAACGCGGAGTGTCTTATCACTAGCCTTTTTTTATTAGAATTTAGCTTGTTTGGATTAATTTTTTTAAAAATAATTTTTAAATTTTTTTAAAAAAAAATAAGTGTCAAATTATGATTTTATTATGAAAAAAAATAAAAAAAATTAAATTTTTTTGTAAAAACTCAAATTAAGTGATTTTTTTTTATTTTTAAACTAAAAAAATTGACTTAACAATCAGGCCAAACAGAGACTTAGCCCCTATATGATTTTTTTAAAAAGTTAAACTTTTATAAAAAAAATTAAAATTAAAATTAAAATTAAAATTATATTATTTAATTTCTCAAAAATATTAATTAATTAAATTTATTTCTTCATTAAAAAAAAAATTATACACATCTTAAACATCCTAACCTTCTATACGCTTCCACCCCTATGATCTACCCCCTTCTCTCTTAAACCCTAGATCCTCAACATCAAATCCAATCGATAGCTTCGAGAGATCGCTTCGAAGGAACGCAATCGCAGAAGCAAAGACCGCCAGCATCACAATAATGACTGAATTGGGTTAGGTGCTGGTCAACTGAATCTGA
The DNA here is from genome assembly GCA_034768845.1 of Heliamphora exappendiculata. NCBI lineage: Eukaryota > Viridiplantae > Streptophyta > Magnoliopsida > Ericales > Sarraceniaceae > Heliamphora > Heliamphora exappendiculata. The sequence goes on from JAOTRH010000002.1 coordinate 7,491,164, forward strand.
CGAAGAATAACCCATCCCTTTAGGACAGTGGAGTGGAAGTTGTGTGGTAAGTGCTCTTTGTCGAGTGGTTGTGTTGCATGGCTATCTTTAGCAGGTTCAATCTTTGAGCTCTGCAAAAGGACGAAAGTGGTTGTTAACACCAAATAGTAATAGCCTTGGGCCAAAACTCTACAAAGGAATAGCTGAAAGTAAATGCGCCTGCCCCTCACAGCAGTTCCTCGTCTCTGCCATTAGCAAAGTGTTTACTCTCTAGCAAGCTCTAGTTTTTCGTTATGGTGGTTCTAGGACTTCTGTTTTCTAGTTTTGCCCATTAGGAAGGCTTCTTATTGATGTTGAGTGTCAAAAGGGGAGCATAAATTGCAAAGAGATAAGAAGAGCTGGGGCGCATGCAAGGTGTTCGACAAAAGTGCGTGACTAATTTTGGACCAGCAAACTTGAATTACAGCTGGGAGAAGTCGGGCCTGTATGATTGCACTAAAAGTGATCTATCCTTGTGAGAGTCGTAGCACACAGAGATTGGAACATGAGATCTCATAGATCTGCTATAACTATTTTCATTGACAATTTACCGGACCAAATCCATCGGGAATGGCAAAATAACATATTCAGTCGATGCGAAAATGTGGTAGACACCTTTATTCCACAGAAGAGGAGGATGAGGACCAATACTAAATTTGGTTTTGTTAGGTTTACAGATGTAAGATCAGCATATGGTGGTATTCAAAATTACAGTAGTGTTTGGTGTTTGGATAGAAGATTGATTATTAGAAAAACTCTTTGATTTGAAAAGGAGGAACGATGATGAAAGGGATAGTAGGAGACCAGACATGGTCCAAGAGGCAAGAGACTTACGCTTTATTAATGCAGGAGCTCAAAACAATGCAAAGGCGCCAGGAGAGAAAACAGGAAATGTGATAGAGGTAACTGAAACTGATGAAGAATGGATCAAGATGTGTGCTGTAGGCATTGCAAAAGATCACAAGCTCATATGTGGACTGGAAGAGGCCATGAAAATGGAAGGAGTTTTTTGCATTAATGTTAAACCTCTGGGGGGGTCTAAAGGTCTTGTTACAATTCCCAAAAGAAGATGAAAGGAATGCGTTCCTACAAAATGGCAGAGAGTGGCTGGAGATTTGGTTTGTTGTTGTGTATAAATGGAGTATTATGGAAACTAATTTGACAAGGAGAGTTTGGATTAATTTGGAAGGTGTGCCATTACATGCATGGAATGCAGCAACATTCACAAAAATTGGAGAAACATCGGGTCAGTTATAAGCATTGATGAACGAACTAGTCTAAGGAAAGATCTTAAGGCTGGAATCATTCTCGTATCAGCAAGTAGGCAAGAACCTCTTTCACCAATTTTGTCAACTCAAAGTGAGAAGATTTATCTACCAAATACGGTGCAGTGAGAGTGAGTTCCAAAAACATTAATTTATAGGGATACTGAGCAGAGGGTTACATGCCAAACAAAATAAAGTGCAAGTTGGAAAATCTAAAGCGTCGTCTAGTGAATCCAATGATCCAAGCAATGAAAAAGGCAGGTCGGCATTACGGTGGGGAAAGGACGTGGATGATATGGCCCTCCTAAACCAAGTGAATGAATCCATGAATGACACAGGTGATGTCTGTGCAGAGGGAAATGCAGAAGCAATCCCACATGGGGAAGACGGTTTATGTTCGTTGTGGTCAAAAGAGGGTTTGAGTTTATACAAAAGTAATCAAATTAATGGGTTGGGACACAACACATCTCAATGGAGTAAACAACACAACTATGAGCCAGGTATTTTGTAGGAAGAAGAGCATTATGGGGAGGCCAATAGAGACCAATAAGATAAACAAGATTCGGATGGCATAGTTGCAAACAGAGGGAAAAAGCATGCATACAAAATATGTTGCAGAAAAAAGAAGAAGAGGATGCGAACTGATATGAGGTGCCCAAAGGAAGATTAGTGAAAAAGCAAAGACAACAAAAAGGAGAACCAAGCTGGACACAACCACTTTAGACCTAACCTCTATATCCACACAAAGACATTCAAAATCGCAATGAACAAATTAGAAGAGAGGCGGCCATTGTTATAGAAACAGGTAAACTTATGGGGATGAACTTTGGTGAAAATGAAGAAAAAGTTTTACCAAGGATAATAGATATCAGGGTGGCTGATGACACGATGATCCTTGAATCTAGAAGATAGAGAATGTCTACTACGAAAACATGGAGTAGAGAGGTGAAACATAGTGAGAATAATCTTATAAAGTTTTAGGGCCAGTGTAAACGTCCAAGTGGGTTATTGACTTAATAACTTGAATAATAAACTTAATAATGCGGTTTAAAAATTTAAATTTAAATTATTAGTAGTAACTTACAAGTTTTATTATATACTATATTTATTTTTTATTTCTCATTGATGTGGAATGTGGTATTACAATATTTTTTACTCAAATACGTGACGTCTTCGTAGCGTGGTCTAAGTTCTTTCTCTAGTTGGGATATAAATAGCAGTCCATTAGCGAATACAAAGCAACCCATAAGTATGCATAAAGTATATAATCTTGTAACTTCTATCCCTTTCTAGAGTTTTCACTCTTTTATTTACATCGTCAGGGAGCTCTACATGAGAATTATAGTTGGTTTTAATATCATTTATAAATATTCAAGTAAATTACTGGTCTAAGAACTTTAATAAAAAATCTAACAATGCGGTCCAAAAGTTTAAAATCAAGTTATTAGTAATAATTTACAAATTTTATTATATTTTAAACTTATTTTTTATCGTCCACCAATGTAGGATAAAATATCACAGTTAAAAAGATTAAAAAAGAGAAGAACGGTATCCAAGTTTGAAGAAGCAGACAATTGGGAGTTGGTGGACTACTATATGGGCGCATCGGGGGGAGGGGTTCGAAGAAGCACACAATTGGGAGCTGGTGGACAACTACGCGGACGCATCGGGGGTTAATTTGTGGTAAGGGAATGCATGAAAAGTATGGGGAAGCATTTTGGTATGGTAGGGTTATCCAAACTTAAGCAGATTGGTAGCTTGGTTTGGGATTGGGAGAATTGATTTAACGCAAATAAGATCAGACTAGGCATTTGGAAGGCTTCCCTCTCAGTTTGTTTTAAGACTTGTTTTGCTGGATATGACTATTTTAGACTTTTATTCTTGTGTGATGGGTCAGCATTTTGTCTATTTGTAATCTCTCCCCTAGGAGTTGCTTGTGTGTTACATCTCTGCTGATCCTTGTTGATCGCTCTGTGCAATCCTTGCTCCCTTTGTTTCTCTACACAATCTATAAAATTTCTTTGCCTATCAAAAACAAAAAAATAATTCCTAATTTCCTTTGAACTAAAATGATTATAATACTTTTAATTAAGAAAGTTAACCCTCTTTATAAAAATAAAAAAATTGTACTAACATTTCAAACACTGCAAATTTAAAATAAAAAACAAACGTAAATTAAACATTTAGTAAAAAAAATTAAGCAAAAAAGCTTCTATAAAAAAATATGCCAAACACTCAACTTTTTTAATTCATTTTTTTTTTAAAAAAAATTAAAAATCTTAAAAATTAAGTTTTTTAAACATTTCAAACAGGCTCATAGACTAAAAGTTGATTTTTTAAGTTGAAGTATTTTATTATTTGGTATTTTTAAAAAATAATAATAATTTAGAATCCCATTTGAAGGAATTGTATTCCATTAAATTCTAATTATTTTTTTAATATTTGATTATGTCTTATTTTTTAAAATTTATTACGAATTTGAACAAATATACTCTTAATCCCCAAACCTGTTTTCACTCTCCTTACTCTACCCTATCTCACTCACTCTCTCTCTGGTAGCCTCACCACTAGATAGATCTGTTGTCCTCGCCGCCCCTCGCCATGGATGGCAACGGCGCCAGCGAGCCTGGGAAGCGTACATAGTGTCGCCGCCAGATCTGGATTGCGCTTGCCACCTCACCATGGATCATGCCCTCGCCATGGATTGCGCTCACCGCCTTGTCGCTGCCCGTCATCGTCTTCCTCCATTCGATCAACCTTGGCTTCTTCGCCTTCTAACTTGGCTTCGACGTCCATTTTGATAGCAGCGATGGCAGCGACAAAGGGAAGCGAGGACTCATGTTCCTTCTTGGCGGTAATGGAATCCACAAGTGGTGACTGGGAATCCAATTCTTGGACTGGTTTTGCCTTTAATTTGACTTTCGAGTTCTTGGGAGCGAACCTGCTGATTCTGGTCGAAACCTTCGTTGGACCGTCGAGATCGTCCTGTGGTGGTGGTGGTGGTGTCTGATCTGATGTCTCATTTCTTAAGCATGTTATGTTTCCTTTTTCATTTCAAAAATAATGATACATTTGTAATTATACAAATAAAATATATTATTTATTTAAAAATAATAATTTTATATTTATTTAAAAAATATTTCATTTTACATAAAATATTTTATTTTAAAAAATATAACATTTGTTCAAAAAATATTTTGAAACATTTTATAACAAATAAAACATTTAATAACGATATCTTATTTTTAGATTTAAAATCAGAATAAGACATTTAAAATAGATGAGACATTTTAAATCTAAAAATCTAATGGTGGTGGCAGTAGAAAGTGGTGGGATATGGTGGTGGTGGCGGCGGTGGCCGTGGCGGTGGTGGTGGTAGAGAGTGGCAGTGGTGGTGGTAGTGTTGGCAACGACAACGGTGATAGTGTCGACGGCGATAGTGATGGAAAGTGGTGTTAGCGGTAGTGGAGAGTGTATGATATATTATGAGTAATTTTAATATGAAAAATATATAATAGAATTTAATAGGATATAATGTTTAGGTGAGATTTATTAAAATATAAGATGCCTAAACGAGACCTAACACAAAATTACCAATTTTAAAAAATTTCATTAACTTTTTTCAATACTTTTTTCTGAAAAATGCTTTTATACATTTCAAACATGTACTGACTTTTTTTTATATAAAAGAATTATAATGTTCTCAAATAAAAGTCAATTTTAATCTATGAAACAAAAACTTTACCAATATCTCAAGCACAATAATTTAAAAATTAAAATAAATATATTTTAAACATTTTAACGAAAAAAAAAAAGTTACTTTAAACAATTTATTACAAACAATCTAGGATTTTTTTTCTCTTCTTTTTTTTTAAAAAAGTTAAATTTTTTAAAAGTCTAAGTTTTTTAGATATTCTAAATGAGGGCTTAAAAAGTGTGTTTTTTATTTAGTGGCTTTATATGTTTGGAAATCAAAATCTTAAGCTAACTTTTGTTTGGGGTTTTTAAAATGCATTTCTATTTTTTATTATAAAACAATATATACTTTTTTGAATTTTTACTTAAGACTTATAAACTTGAAAGCAAAGAGAGCTTGAAACCAAACAAACTAAAACTCGTTTAAAGTTTTTTAGATTCAAAAAACTAAAAAACGACATTTGTAAATCCATTTTAAGTGTTTTTTAGATTTTGAGAAAGATAAAAAACAAATTTAGTTAAAACCTAAAAAAGTGAGGGCAAATTAAATAGTTTAAGAAAAAAAAATCCATTCCGATTTCAATACAAAATAAAAATTATAAAATCATATTATTGTTTGCACCAAAATTAAATTTCATATCGAGGATATTATTTTCTATCCAAATGCTCGGTTGGTTTTTACATGATTTGGTGGATAAATATTTTTATATCTAAAATACCCACATTGAATACTTCAAACAATGACAAAGGACACTCCAAGATTTAAATGGCTGTTAATAAAAATTATATCCAAAGGACACTTGGCATCGATAGTATGATTAATTTTTGTATAAGATACTTATAGGAGTTATTGGTAGTTATAAGTAATTATTTATAAACTTTTTTTTATATATTTATATTATTATTAAAAGTAATCACTATATTTTTATTTTTTAAAAGTGATTGTATTTTTATTCCAAAAGGAACCTTATAATGATTAAAAAATTTTAACTTAAAAAATGTATGGAAGAAATTATATAACTATCTCACTCTTTTTTTTCTTTATTATTCTTTTATTTTATTTTTACATATCATTATTATTGAATTTTCATAATTTGTAGTTAATACATTTTATTTTTATGATTTATTATGTAATTATTTTATTATATGGACTCTTTTTAATATTTTTATACAATAACTAATATTATACACGTATCACGTGAGCACAAATATTAGTATGTGCAATGTAATCATCAATCATACAATTTCACTCAATTAATCTGTCAATAAATTTTATCTTTACTTAGGAGTAATTTAACTTAAATAGTAGAAGTAGCGTAATATAGATTCTTTTTCAAAGATCTTCAAAAGAGAGTGTTTAACATTTACCAAGTAACCGTAGATGAGCATTGCTTTCTTGTATTTTTGTTTATATTATCATGAAAATTAAAAACATATCTTTTTTTTAGTTTTCGATCTTTAATTTTTTTCCACTATTTTTTTTGTTTTTTTCTTCATTTTCATATTGTACAAAGTCCTGAAACAAAGTATCGAAACAAAACATATATAATCGGTTGATGTAATTCTTTGTCGATATCGACGAAAATTGTTTTATTTGGTTAACAATTATTCAAAACAATTCAACTTTTAAAAATTTTATGTTCTTTCAATGAAAAAATAAAAAATGAAAGCTGATGAGAAGAACCATTAATTATATCCCACCACTTTCTTTTCTATCATTAATTGGAGCTCCATGATTGACCCAAGTTAGTCTATGAGTTGGCCTAATCTCTGATAAATTTGTGGGATCGATCTATCTTTTTCAAGTTGTGAAATTTGTGTCATTTAGGTGAACTTTGGATTCTTTGTGGGATTGGCCATCTTTGACGATTACGATTGATGCAATTGTTTCACTATAACGGCCAATAAAAAGTTATATATGTAGTTAAAATTATAAATTTATAAAAATATCAAAAATACCTTTAAGGCAGGCAAATTAGCAAACTTGTGGTTTGGCATACAGTACCATATGCATATAGATAACTAATATAATCAGCCATGTATGAGTAAATTGGCTTATTTATTTATTTGCATATTTGATTAAGTTGATTTTTTTTGTTTTTAGTGAATTTTTTTTATCATTTAGTCAAACTATTATACTTTTTAGACTACTTTTATTGAAACGGACGAAAAAAGTAAAATTTTTTAATCAAAATATAAAAAAAATTCAAAAAAGATGAAAATAAGTAAAAATAAACCAATAAGCCAAATAAAAAAGTTTATAACTAAAATAAATTAATAAGTCAGTAAGCAAGTTTGTCCAAACAGGCCAATAGTAGTGTTTTATTTGTGTGTACATAAGATTTTATTTGATAGTTCAGTGTTTTATTTGATAGTTCAGTGTTTTATTGGTGTGCACATAATATTTTCTTTTTATAATGGAAAAAGCTCAACTAGCTAATCAGCAATGAGGGATTGTGTTTGGATTATTATTTTTTTTTATAGATTGCTTTGGTTTTTTTATAAAAAAATAAATATAAAAAGATATAAAAAAGTTAGTTTTGGCCAAGTAAGTGAATTTTTAGAAAAACTTTTAAATAAAAAATCTTTAAAAAAAACTCAACCCAACATATTAGTCCTGATGATTGAAATTAGGGAGCTGTGTTCTTTGACTTCTGTATCTCTCTCAATAAATATATATATATATAGTTGGTCCCAACTTCCAAGTCTTCTAAAGAAGCAAAAAGCCACCTCCCCCACAAGCATCAAACCCCAAATTGAAATAGCCTTTATTTTTCAGAGAGAGAGAGAGAGAGAGAGAGAGAGAGATGGGAAGAGCTCCTTGTTGTGACAAGGCAAATGTGAAGAAAGGGCCATGGTCACCTGAAGAAGATGCAATGCTAAAAGAATACATAGATAAGCATGGGACTGGAGGGAATTGGATTGCCCTCCCACACAAAGCAGGTATGTTTCTTTCACACAACCAACACACCCTTGCTAGTTCCTCATCAGGAAAGTGATGATTTTGACTTAGTCATTGGTTCCTCTCATTATTAATAGAAAAATACTAAGCATCACTTATTGAAATGTAAATAATTAATAAAAAAAAATATATATTTATATAAAATGTACTGATACAGTGACATTGGGGAAACTGATAAGTCCCGTATCTAAAAATATATTGATATTAGAAAATCTTATTATGGCTTAGCACCCTTGTTAATTTTTCTACTTTCTTCTCGTTAATTTGTTTGTGTTGTTCTTGTTTTCATCAAAACCAGGCCTGAGGAGATGTGGAAAAAGCTGCAGATTAAGATGGTTAAACTATCTAAGGCCAAACATTAAACATGGAGAGTTCTCTGATGATGAAGATAGAATAATCTGCACCCTCTTTACTACCATTGGAAGCAGGTGTGTACACCATCATCTTCTTCACACACACACACACACACACATACATATA
>JAOTRH010000002.1:7499684-7512880 GCA_034768845.1 Heliamphora exappendiculata
TTATTTTACTTATTTTTGTATTTAGTAATTTTTTATTTTTTAATTAAAAATTTTTAAATAAAATTTTGTAATTAAAACAAAAAAAAATAAAAAAAACAGGGGGCGTAAGTGTGAAAACAAATAAATCAATGGGTGTAGGTGTGAAAATACTATTTTTCCGTCCAAAAGTTAACATTCTGTTAACTTTTGGATTAAAATGTTACAAAAATTAAAAGGTAAGGGGGTGCAATTATATTTCAAAGAATAGAGGGGGTGACAGTGATATAACTCTTAAATAAATGGGATGTAAATGTAATATACCCTAGTATTTTTTTACGAAAAATTAGTAAACAATTCATTTTATATGTTGCTTACTGTTTTTCATCCAGTATAAGATTTTTTAACGAGTAAAGTACATCCGCATAAAAATTTTAATACGTAAAGTACTTTTTAGACAAAAATATCATCGCTTCTTTATCTTCTTTTTCATCGTTATCATCATCCTCCCCATCATGTTCAACGATTGTTTTGCACCTATAATTCATAATTCGATTGTTCTTAGGATCTGCACCAAACTTCGCTTTTTTGAATAGATTCGCACTTGGAACCATCTTCGCCGGTTTACTAACCATCTCTCTGGTTGTTTGGATTTGATCGGAGAATTCTACTGTGAATGTTCGTAGAGAACACTGAGATCATATATGAAGGCGTGATGGTGCATGTATATAAAACTAGATCTTTGTTAATTGGTTTCGAAATTTATTACGTATAAGATTGATTCTAGTTTCAAGCTTGTTTGTTTTTTTTTTTTTTTTGGGATTCAATTTTCAAGGTTATTTTAATGGTGTATGAATTGAAAAAATAAAAAATAAAAAATAAAAAAATTCACATATGTAAAGTAAGTCAATAGATAAATTTATCTGTGCGCTTTACACATATTTTGGAAGGTATAGATAAATTTATCTGTGTGCCTTATACATGTTTTGAAACGCACAGATAAATTTATTTGTTTATTATGCATAACAGATAAATTTATCTGTTTGAAGGGTATTTTTGAAAAAAAATGTGTAATTAGATTTTGCACGTTAAAATTTTTGTTAATGAATTTTGCGCGTTAAAATTTATTTTTTTAGACCTTTGGCCGAAAATTTTTATTTTTTATGAATAAAAAACTTGAATATTTTAAACAAAGTAGATTCAATCTTGCCGGTAAAAATTAATAATTTGTAATTAATTTTATGTTTTAAATTTGTTGTCGAACTGTTAAATATGTGATTAGTTTTTGTACCTCGAACGGTTAAAAGAAAGGTAGGGGAGAGGTGGATTTGTTTGTAATTGTAAAAGCAATGTCGGAAGATTCTCCGAAGATAAAGACGATTGAGCAGTGGAAATGGTCTGAAATGCAAGGTCTGGAACTCTTGTCAGCTCACTCTGAGTCCATCCCTTCCTCCTATAAAGCCAACCAATCACCAACCACAAACCCATTTCATCAAGAGGTTAGAGAAACAGAATTGGGCGGCGAAGAAAGGAGAGAAATGGAGGTCTCTGAGGCCAAGAAAGACGGCGGCGACGGAGAGAAGCCCGGTTCTTCTCCACCCTCGGCCGGGTTCGGCGAGCTTTTCCGATTTGCCGATGGGTTGGACTACGTTCTGATGGCAATTGGGTCGGTTGGCGCCATTGTCCATGGCTCTTCGCTGCCGCTGTTCCTCCGGTTCTTCGCCGATCTTGTCAATTCTTTTGGGTCTAATGCAAATAATATCGACAAGATGACCCAAGAAGTCGTAAAGGTGAGATACGAATTCGCATTTACGGGTTATAAATCGCAGTATCAAAAAACATATTTTAAATTATAGTATCGTTATATGGTAATGCATCGATCAATATTGAACAGTTTTCCATTAATACATTGACGGAAAAGGGCTGATATCTAAAACCCAGATGGCTAAATTGAGGAAAGAAGAAATTAGAACTGATAATCTCTCTGTTTTCTGAATTTGCAGTACGCTTTTTACTTTCTTGTTGTTGGGGCTGCAATATGGGCATCTTCATGGGCAGGTGAGGTCAAGACATTCTCTATTATGAGTTTTTTTTTTTTTTTGAGTTTTGTGCTCTCTCTCTCTACTGAAACTGGAAGGTCTCAAAACAGTTCAACTTCATAGACAGATTTAAACTACAAAATAAAATAAGAGATATTCTTATTGATAAGAAACATCGACAAGAAACGGTAATCAGTGGTTAAAATCTGTGTATTTATACATTTTCGTCTCAACAAACTGGTTGGTTGGTTGGTTGGTTGCAGAGATATCGTGCTGGATGTGGACCGGAGAGCGGCAATCGACGAAGATGAGGATCAAGTACTTGGAAGCCGCTCTGAACCAAGACATTCCGTTCTTCGACACCGAGGTCCGTACGTCCGACATCGTTTTCGCCATCAACTCCGACGCGGTGATGGTCCAGGACGCCATTAGCGAGAAGGTGAGCAAGAAGACACAGATCATTTGTCTTTGGAACATGTTTAGAATACATAAATTCGGCCATAAAAGTCACCGAAACTGTACTTTGGCATCCATATGCATTGAAACCCACGATCTTTTGGATTCCAATGCTTCTGGATTCCGATACATAATCAAAATCCATTTGGTTTCTATTATTTTATCAATGTTTTGATAATTAGTCTCTAAATTGGCTTTTTTGGGTGATTTCCGGCAGTTGGGTAATTTTATGCATTACATGGCGACATTCGTGTCTGGATTCGTGGTGGGTTTCACCGCCGTATGGCAACTAGCTCTGGTGACACTGGCGGTGGTTCCTGTCATCGCGGTAATCGCAGCCATCCACACCAACAAACTAGCCCAGCTCTCTTCCAAAAGCCAAGAAGCTCTTTCACAGGCAGGAAACATCGCGGAACAGGTGAAGAAAATCCACAAAACTTTCTCATATTTCTGCATTGTCAATCGCCGGGACTTGGTTCATTTCAAGTTACTCTCTGTTTTTCCCCATTTGGGTATTGGTGATATTAGGGTTCGATCATGTATTGTTTGAAAAATGCTAGGTGCATAAATTCATACACAAAATTGGACACACCCCTTTCATATAAAGTAGGTCCCACAATTGTGTAGGACTCACTCCATGTGAAAGGAATATGTCAGAATTTTTGTTCGGTGAGTGTGCATGTCGCAGAACTCGAATTGTTTAGGTATAAAATGAGCGATCACTTAATATGAGCGAGACTCCCTCTATTCAATTTTTTTAAACATTAACTACCCACGATAATAGACTCAAAAAAGCCTACACAAGAATAATAAAAGAAAGCAGCAACTACTACACGCAACATATCTCGAAAAGCGACTAGACTTGAGGGATTGCTAGAGTATTCAAATTCACATTATTTAAGAACAATAAAAAAAAACAACTTAATATGATGTTGGGAGTAATTATTTGGTGCTTCTAGATACCATGTGTCAATTTCACGTGATATTCCAACCTAATATCGTGTTGATAAATTTTACGGTAGGGAGATAGTAGCCTTTGCTATTGGGTGGTTAGGAGAAAAAATATAACTCACTATGTATGAGTTACGATTATTTATTTATCAAGAGTATCACATGACATCACTTATATGGTACTTCAAAAATACTTAATAATTTATTTAATGTTAGTACTTTTTCACCTAGTATCTTAAACTTTTATGTTAGACAAAGTTTCTACAAATAATTCAAGCAAAAATTGCAGACAATAGCTCAAATTCGGACGGTTCTGGCATTCGTAGGCGAATCGAGAGCATTACAAGCCTACTCCTCGGCATTGAAGGTCGCCCAGAGGCTCGGTTACAAGAGTGGGTTCGCAAAAGGGATGGGATTGGGAGCAACTTACTTCACAGTCTTCTGCTGCTATGCACTTCTTCTCTGGTATGGGGGCTATCTGGTTAGGCACCATTACACCAATGGAGGACTCGCCATTGCCACAATGTTTGCTGTTATGTTAGGTGGCATGTAAGCACTGTTACTCACTGCTATAAACCAGGTTAAATACGTATTTGTATCGGTGATACTGCTATGTATCAGCCGATATCATATAATATTGGCCAATACATTATCTATCAGCAGATACTATATGTAATGGGCAATAGTTGAAGGTTTAGCCTATAAACTCTATGTTCGTGTTATGCGCTTTGGCCTAACCAATGCTCCTATCTATTTCTGTAATTATTTTGGATTGACAGAGCTTTAGGACAGTCGGGGCCAAGCATGGCTGCATTTGCCAAGGCCAGAGTTGCAGCGGCGAGGATATTTCGTATAATCAATCACAAACCGGGGGTTGAGAGGAATAACGAATCGGGATTGGAACTAGACTCTGTCATGGGACAGGTGGAGCTGAAGAATGTTGATTTCTCCTACCCGTCGAGGCCGGAAGTCCCAATTCTGAGCGGTTTTTCTCTAAGTGTTCCTGCTGGAAAGACCATAGCTTTGGTTGGAAGCAGTGGCTCAGGGAAGAGCACTGTGGTTTCACTCATTGAGAGGTTCTATGATCCCACCTCAGGTAAATACATATTAGTTCATAATACACTTCCATCTATTTAATCAGTTCAGTCTATAGATTCTATACTCACATTTTATAATTTGGACATTTGTAAATACTGTAGTAGATAATTTTAATGTATATATGCAATTGAGAATTAATTCTGCTTCTGAGTTCGTGTTGTCCCTCGGGTATGCATGAGGGGAGTAGGGATTTTTAGTCCTAAAATTTACATTTCCCACCGTTTTAATGCATTGAAATCTATTGAAATATGTGAGAATCTCCAGACACAGGAATCTCACACGGGAATCTCAATATATATATATAATGGTTTTCAATGTATTAGGACAGAAATGCATATAATTTTTGGAACACGTGACCCTAACTGTTCGATCAGTGAGTAATTATCAGTCCTGAGAATTCTGTCTCTAGCCTGAGACCGTTGTATTGTGTGAGATTCTTGAGACACGGGAGTTTCGAGACAAAGTCAAGAGGATCTTCCATGTATTAAAACAAAAGAATTTCGAAACAAAGAATGTTTTTGAAACAAGGGATTTTTAGCCCAATGCATTGGAAACTGTTGTATTGTGTGAAATTCTCGAGACACGGGAGTCTTCCATGTATTAAAACCGAAGAATTTTGAAACAAAGAATGTTGTGCCTGTTTGGGGAAATCAGATTGAAGATCTCTATTAATAAAAAGAAGCTCTGCAGGACAAGTTCTGCTAGATGGGAATGACATAAAGACATTAAAACTGAGATGGCTGAGGCAGCAAATTGGGCTTGTGAGCCAAGAGCCGGCTCTGTTTGCTACCACCATCAAAGAGAACATACTCTTGGGAAGGCCAGGTGCGACTCTTGACGAGATCGAAGAAGCTGCCAGAGTCGCCAATGCTCATTCATTCATTGTCAAGCTTCCTGATGGCTATGACACTCAGGTTAGCCCGCTAATTCTAGACATTTACACAGCAATTAATGTTTAAAAACAAAAATAATTGGTGTCCATAAGTACATAACAAAATGGCTTTAACTTCAATCTACATAATCTTTTTATAAAAAAAATCGGGAGGATGTGAATGAGGGAAAGGAAAGGTACAGCTCAAATCTGTCATACTCGAACCCGACCATCATGCTTAGTAAGGGATCGTCTCATTGACAGAGACAATCCCTTTACCTAATTTGTTATATAGAGTGCTATAATATTTTATTGGAGATACAATCCTACATTGAAAAGGGTGGGTTTTAAGCAGTTGGGGATATAAAGTTGGTCACTATCTGGAAGGTTGGAAGTTGGTAATAGATCTTGAGTAGAGGGGACTTGTTTAGTTAGAATTTTAATGGCTTGTGTAATTGCTAGTTTCATTATTTTATATATCAAAGTCAGAAATTGGCTTATTTGGTCAACAAGGACACCTAACATGTTTTTGGAAGTCAATGAGGGGGGCTGTTTTGCAATACATTTTAAAAAAAATATTAACATGGTTTTTGTCAACAATGCATGTGCAGATATAAATATGGTTTAATTTATTTATGCAGAAACTTAAGATCCCAGGACTTGAGAGGATGGGGAGAGGAAACTAGAACAGACATATGGATGCTAGAAAATAATAGTAAATGAAGCATGTTGGGTTTGTTACAGCATATAATATTTAGAGCAATATCTTTAAAAAAACATGTTTGGTAATACATTGCTAGTTTATGCGCACTTCGACTAATCTCTAAAGGATTAATTTTACTGCTCATTAGCAAGAGGCTCACTTAAAGTTGAGGCAAAATTTCGCATAGACTAGTCCAAAATAATTAATAGCGCTTCAGCGGTTTCGAATCTAAAATTTTATAGATAACAAACCTCCAAATTTTAGGCTTTAACCAAGGCCAACCCTTTAAGTTTGACTCGACTGGTTTTTGAAAGGGACTCGTTGATATAGATAGTGAGGACAAAATAGAGAATAGTGTAGCTTGGCAATGGCCAAGTAGCCTGAAACCATGAGTGTTGTAGAAAGTATAAACATTTACCATAAGATCAACAGACCATTGTAGAAAGTATAAACATTTACCATAAGATCAACAGACCAAAAATGAGAAGCATAAGTTATAGTAAGAGGTTTATATAAGTATTGGGGAATAATGCCCCATTTGGATAAATTATTTATTTATTTATTTGCTTATTATGAAATAAGCAAGTTTGTTTGGTTATTTTGACTTTTTAAGTGACTTATTTGTTTATTTTTGTTTATTTATTTAAATAAGTAACAATGTTTGACTTAAGGTTTATTTGACTTATTAAGCTTAAATCTTGCTTATTTAACAAATCAAAAGAAGTTATTTATTTGACTATTTATAAATCAAATCAGTCAATAAACAAGTTATCCAAATGGACCAATATTTCAATTAATAATTTTAGTTTCAATGTAATTCGGAGACCAAACTGGTCCTTCTGGCTTAAAAAAAATTAAAACACCCATGGAAACAAATCATTAAAACTGACCAGAAGGAAGCGCAAAAATCAATATGGTTTGACTCAGATTCCATGGTTTTTGATTATTTTTTTCATTTATTTGTCATATGTTGTAGTTAAACATATACCTACTAGCAATCTTTTAAAATAGCTAATGAAGTATCTATTGCTAGCTTTGATGACTTTGTTGAAACTTATAATTTTGTATAAAAATTTAACATTTCAAGTTTTCTTTGTCACATCTACTATTTTATTTACACAAGGAAAACTAAAATAATAAAAGTATACCTAATTATATCATTGATTTGGTTTGGTTTGGTTCAGTTTGGGTCTTAAACCTTAAAATATACCTAATTATAGTAATTATTTTTATATAAAATTAAATTGATTGAATATTATTTCGTGTATAAACAAATCATGTCCTAAAAAAATGAACGGTTAGTGAATGGTACTGTTTATTTTTCTCAAGTTAAATATGATTTATTCATGTACTTAAAAATATTTAATTAATTTGATTTATATTAATAATTTATACGTAAATAATAAAGATATTCGATTAATTTAATTTATATTAATAATAAATACATAAATAATAAAATAAGCTATTTGAATTATAAAAATGCCATTGACGTGGGCCCCTTATACTGTTACTGCTGGGTGCAGTTTACTATCTCTACTATAGATAAGTTTAACCCATACTGTTTGGTACAACCTTTAACAATTCATTAACGCATTTCTTAACTCATTTGGGATAATATTAATAATTTATTTTATTATTTTATTTTATTTTATTTTTAGTGAGCAAATTTTATATTGTTTATTGTAATCTTTAGTGATTTTTTCCAGCTTTTAATGAAAAATTCTAACTTTTCTCATTTTTCATCATCGTGATAATTTGAAAATTTTTTTTAAAAAATAATCAAAAATTTAAAAAAATCTGAAAAAATACAAAAATAAACAAAAATCTCAAAATTAATTCCAAATTTGGTTTAGTGTTCATCACAACATCTTAGACAATCAGCCTAATGAACCATTGTTAAGGGCCTAATGAAAATAAAAATATTTTAATATTAATTCGTTTTTACATATTAAATATATTATTTTTACAAATATTAATATACTTTTACTTATTATTAACAAGTTTTAATGATAAATAATTATAAGATTAAATAAGAAATTATGTGTTCAATTCAAATTATTTATCTGAATTTCTATTTTATATCCAAACATAAAATACAAAAAACAATCCCATTTAATACTCCAATTCCACCGTTCAATCTTCTAATACAAACATGGGCAAACACGAAAACCAATTGTGAAATTGAGAATGGCAGGTAGGGGAGAGAGGGGTTCAGCTGTCGGGCGGGCAAAAGCAGCGGATCGCCATAGCCAGGGCGATGCTGAAAAACCCGGCGATCTTGCTCTTGGACGAGGCGACGAGCGCCCTCGACTCCGAGTCGGAGAAGTTGGTTCAGGAGGCTCTCGACCGGTTCATGATCGGGAGAACCACCCTCGTTATCGCCCATCGCCTTTCCACCATTCGAAAAGCCGATCTCGTCGTGGTTCTCCAGCAGGGTCGGGTCTCGGAAACGGGGACCCACGAAGAGCTGATGGGCAAAGGGGAAAATGGGGCCTACGCCAGGCTCATTCGGATGCAGGAAACCGCCCACGAAACCGCTCTCAACAATGCCAGGAAGAGTAGTGCAAGGTAGGTTGCTCTTCCCTTAGGGTATGTTTGGTTACAACAACTCTACTCTTTTTCTTTTCTTGGATTTTTTTCACTCTTTGATTTTTTTTTTTATTTTTTAAGTTTAAATTTTTATATTTTCGGTCCTCGTGACAAAAAAAAATTAAAAATTTAGAAGTCTTCCAATTAGTTCAATTTTAAGTTAAATTAAAAATTACATTATTTTAAACAATTCTAAAAATTTTAAAACTAAAATTATACCGTGAGTTCCACGAAACTTGACCGAATCAAACTAAACCAATAAAAAATAGTTCAGTTGTAATTTGAAAACTACATTTGTAAGATTACATACTTAGTCTGTGTTTGAATTAATTTTTTTTTTAAAGATATTTTTGCTTAAAAGTATTTTTAAAAGCTTACTTATTTAAATTTTTATTATAATTAATTATTATTTTTACATCTTTATATATTTATTTTTTGTAAAAATAATTAAAAAACCAAAAAATTTATAAAAAAAACTAAATTAAACACAAACTTATTGGTTATTTTATATTTAAAAGGGTATACATTAATTGTCTATTTTCTTTAATTCTTTCTTCTATTCTTCTCTATATAGTTTTACTTCTTATTTTATTGCTTTGGTTATTTTAATTAATTGTCTTTGTTTCATAAGGGCACAAGTAAAGTAAACAATTTTTTAATTTTTTAATTTTTTTCGGGTGTCTTCAGTATCCCTGGTATTCATGTTTTCCTTGGCCCGTTTGTTTCTTAACGGGTTTGTTTCGTAAAATGGATCTTCCTTTGCAGGCCTTCCAGTGCCCGGAACTCAGTAAGCTCGCCGATCATCGCCCGGAACTCATCCTACGGCCGATCACCCTATTCCCGCCGGCTCTCCGACTTCTCCACTTCCGACTTCAGCTTCTCCCTCGACGCCTCCCACCCAAACTACCGCCTCGAAAAGCTCGCCTTCAAGGACCAAGCCAGCTCCTTCTGGCGCCTGGCGAAAATGAACTCTCCCGAATGGGCCTACGCTCTCGTCGGCTCCATCGGCTCAGTCGTCTGCGGCTCCCTCAGCGCCTTCTTCGCCTACGTCCTCAGCGCCGTCCTCAGCGTCTACTACAATCCCGATCACGACCACATGATCAGAGAGATCGAAAAATACTGTTTTCTCCTGATCGGAGTTTCGTCGGCGGCGCTCGTCTTCAACACTCTTCAGCATTTCTTCTGGGACGTCGTTGGGGAAAACCTGACGAAGCGGGTGAGGGAGAAGATGCTGGCGGCGGCGCTGAGGAACGAGACGGCGTGGTTCGATCAGGAGGAGAACGAGAGTTCTAGGCTTGCGGCGAGGCTGGCGGTCGATGCGAACAATGTTAGGTCGGCGATCGGAGATCGGATCTCCGTGATTATGCAGAATTCGGCGCTGATGATCGTCGCCTGCACGGCGGGGTTCGTGCTGCAGTGGCGACTGGCGTTAGTTCTCGTCGCCGTCTTTCCGGTTGTGGTTGCGGCCACCGTTCTGCAGGTTTGTTCTCCATTATTACTAGGGTTTAGGTCCATCTGGAATCTAGACGCTGATCCCTCCCAATTGATATTGAGAAAGGGCCCCTTTGATTGCTGATGAAAAGTAAAATTGATAAAAAGGAAAGTGATAGAGGAAAAAAAATTATTTTATTTTATTCCATACATTTGTTTAAAATGAAAAAAAAATTATTTTGATAATTCAAGCAATTTATTTTATTATTTTTAATATATAAATTATTTATATAAAAAATTATATTAATCGAATATTATTATGTATTTAAACAATTCACATTTGCATTAAAAAATTATTGTTAAAGTTTAGTTGCCTTTTATTTTTTTTAATAAAAATATAATTTTTCATATACTTAATGATTATATAATTAATTTAATTTGTTTCCCTAATGATTTAACTAAAGTGATGAGGTCTCCTCCATAGTCTCCTATTTTCATGGGTGTTTGGCATTCTTAAAGTTAATAGCTTAAAAATTATAATTTATAATAAAAATTGTAAGTATTTAGTAAATATATTAATTTGTAACTGAAATAGAAAAAAAATTATAACTTATGATAGAAATTATTAGTGTTTAAAAAAATTATAATTTATTACTAAAATTAGTACCAAAAAACTAAAAATTAGCCTTAGAAACTTGGCCAAACACCTCATTTTCCTTGAGATTATTTTGTTGGCCTACGATGGGTTATCAATGATAGATATCGTTTATTTCTTGAAACAAAACACGATTTGTTCGTGTTTTATCAATGTTCAATTAAGTTAATTTTTTTATAAATGAATTTTTTGTGGAACTTATGAGATGAAATTGTTCATATCATTATTGTATTGTGAGTACTCTAAATTTACAAAACAAAATCTTGGGAGGTATAAAAGGGAGAATGGTATAGAGAGGAACTTCCTCATTTTATGGAAGGATAACTTATTTACTAATAAATTGTTAAGTAAATGAAAGGATATTTAAAACTATAAATAAGTTTCTACCATTGCAAATCACACACACACACACACAAATATATATATATATTAGAAAAATAGCTGCTTGACATTACTTCTTGAAAGTGATACATTCTGAAACTTGAGTCTAGAACTTTCAGTTGAGGTGCTATGAAATTGTGCTTGATTATTAATGCTTTAATTTGTTTCATTTTTCAACAGAAAATGTTCATGCAAGGTTTCTCAGGTGACCTAGAAGCTGCCCATGCCAAAGCCACACAGCTAGCAGGAGAGGCTGTGGCCAATGTAAGAACTGTTGCTGCCTTCAATTCAGAATTAAAGATTGTCAGTCTCTTCACCAGCAGCCTCCAAACCCCGCTCCGCCGCTGCTTCTGGAAAGGTCAGATCGCCGGCAGTGGTTACGGGATTGCCCAGTTCGCCCTCTACGCTTCCTATGCCCTCGGCCTCTGGTACGCCTCGTGGCTCGTCAAGCACGGGATCTCCGATTTCTCCAAGACGATCCGGGTTTTCATGGTTCTCATGGTCTCCGCCAACGGTGCAGCGGAGACACTGACCCTGGCCCCGGACTTCATCAAGGGCGGCAGAGCCATGCGGTCGGTGTTTGACCTCCTTGACCGGAAATCCGAGATTGATCCTGATGATTCTGACTCCGCCCCTGTCGCTGACACCCTTCGTGGGGAAGTGGAATTCAAGCATGTAGACTTTTCTTACCCATCCCGCCCTGATGTGCCAATCTTTCGGGACCTCAACCTCCGTGCCCGGGCCGGCAAAACTCTGGCTCTTGTTGGTCCCAGCGGCTGTGGTAAGAGCTCAGTCATTGCTCTTATAGAGCGATTCTACGAGCCATCCTCTGGACGGATCGTGATAGATGGGAAGGACATTCGAAAATACAATCTAAAGTCTCTGCGGCAACACATTACTATGGTGCCGCAGGAACCGTGCCTGTTTGCCACGACCATCTACGAAAACATTGCTTACGGCCGTGAATCGGCAACCGAAGCCGAGATCATAGAAGCAGCAACTCTAGCAAATGCCCACAAGTTCATATCATCATTGCCCGACGGTTACAAAACGTTTGTCGGGGAGAGGGGAGTTCAGTTATCCGGAGGGCAAAAGCAACGAGTCGCGATTTCCCGGGCTTTCTTAAGAAAGGCGGAACTGATGCTACTAGACGAAGCTACTAGTGCGCTCGACGCCGAGTCAGAAAGGTGCATACAAGAGGCACTGGAGCGCGCTTGCTCGGGAAAGACCACAATTGTGGTCGCGCACAGGCTGTCAACGATCAGAAATGCCCATGTCATCGCGGTGGTAGATGAGGGGAAAGTGGCTGAGCAAGGTTCTCACTCGCACCTATTGAAAAACTACCCGGACGGGATCTACGCTCGAATGATACAGTTGCAGAGATTTACGCACGGGCAGGCCGTGAACATGGTGGGATCGGGGTCGGGTTTGGGTTCGAGTTCTTCGACAACTCACCGAAGAGAGGAGGACGAGAGAGAAGGGTAGCCTGAGTGGAAATGAAATACACCATTTGAGAGGAGTATCTACCTTATACTCACTTAATGATTTTTTGGATGTCAATGTTCTTTTTTCTGTTTTATGGTATAGCATATATGTTTTCTCATATAAATTTACCT
The DNA here is from genome assembly GCA_034768845.1 of Heliamphora exappendiculata. Lineage (NCBI taxonomy): Eukaryota > Viridiplantae > Streptophyta > Magnoliopsida > Ericales > Sarraceniaceae > Heliamphora > Heliamphora exappendiculata. The sequence continues at coordinate 7,512,451 of JAOTRH010000002.1, forward strand.
CAATATATATGTTTCTGTTCTCCTTCTTTGTGCCAATCATCGCATCATTGAGATTTAATTACATATATGAATCCCATTATTCCTATAATAAGTCAAATTTTATATCCCTTAATTTTTTTTTTGGTATAAAAGATTTATCTTTTGATCCTATTTGTACTTGGTTTCTCCTATTGAAATTATTCGACAAAAATTTTAACTAAAAGATTAAAAAACAAGTTTTAAAGAGAAAAAAATAAGCAAAAAGTTTTAAGATTTTTTCCAGACATGGCCTAAGCAAGCGAGCATTACAAAATGACACTCATCATATATAGAATCAAAGGAAAGTCGAACAACGATTCTAGCTGAAAAGCCTGGAATCAGATCAATAAGGTCAATTTGATCAACCACTCACAATTTATTTCATTGTTTAACTATTAACAATATGAATATA
>JAOTRH010000002.1:7512980-7527845 GCA_034768845.1 Heliamphora exappendiculata
GTTGACATTCCTGTCCTAATATAAGAATCCAAGTGCCAATTTCTTTGTCTTAATCATAATTTTTGGGGTTAATTATAAAAGACAATAAAGTAAATTAATTGAGAATGGCAGGTAGGGGAGAGAGGCCTTCAACTCTCAGGCGGGCAAAAGCAGAGAATAGCCATAGCCAGAGCAATGCTGAAAAACCCAGCAATCTTGCTTTTAGATGAGGCGACAAGCGCGCTAGACTCCGAATCAGAAAAGCTAGTGCAAGAGGCTCTAGATCGGTTCATGATTGGGAGAACAACTCTTGTCATTGCACACCGGCTCTCCACTATTCGGAAGGCAGACCTTGTGGCTGTTCTGCAACAGGGTAGAGTATCGGAAATGGGAACTCATGATGAGCTTGTGGCCAAAGGAGAAAGTGGTGTTTTTGCAAAGCTCATCCGGATGCAGGAAACAGCTCATGAAACTGCTCTCAATAATGCAAGAAAGAGTAGTGCAAGGTAGTTTTCACTTATAAAAACATCCTTTTGTTGGCAATTATTAATAATGAACTCTAGTGGCTGATGATTTGTTGCTTAAAATGCCATGCTTCTTTGCAGGCCTTCCAGTGCCAGGAATTCAGTGAGCTCACCAATAATTGCTCGAAATTCCTCCTATGGCCGATCACCGTACTCACGTCGCCTATCCGACTTCTCTACTTCTGACTTTAGCCTCTCCCTGGATGCCTCCCATCCCAATTATCGACTCGAAAAGCTTGCATTCAAGGAGCAAGCCAGTTCATTTTGGCGTCTTGCGAAAATGAACTCTCCCGAATGGGCTTATGCTCTGGTTGGTTCTATAGGCTCTGTAGTTTGTGGTTCTCTCAGCGCTTTCTTCGCATATGCTCTGAGTGCTGTCTTAAGTGTTTACTACAATCCAGATCATGCGTACATGATCCGGGAAATTAGAAAATACTGCTACCTGTTAATTGGGGTTTCGTCAGCTGCGCTTCTCTTCAATACTCTACAGCACTTCTTTTGGGATGTTGTGGGAGAAAACCTCACCAAGCGGGTCAGGGAGAAACTGTTGGCAGCGGTTCTGAAAAATGAAATGGCGTGGTTCGATCAGGAAGAAAACGAGAGTTCAAGAATTGCAGCCAGGCTGGCTCTTGATGCCAACAATGTTCGGTCAGCTATTGGAGACCGCATCTCAGTGATCATGCAGAATTCGGCACTGATGATAGTTGCTTGCACTGCCGGGTTCGTTTTGCAGTGGCGTCTAGCCCTTGTCCTCATCGCAGTCTTTCCTGTTGTGGTTGCAGCTACTGTCCTGCAGGTTCGCTCTCCGCTACTAGTTCTTACGACCATTTAGAAAAGGAAAAAAAAAGAAAAAAAGAATAGAACATTGAAACTAGAAGTTTAAGGTGCATATGAAATTTTGGATAATGAGCTAAATCTTATATTGATTATTTTGATTTGTATCTTCAACAGAAAATGTTCATGCAAGGTTTCTCAGGAGACCTAGAAGCAGCACATGCCAAAGCCACACAACTAGCAGGAGAAGCTGTGGCCAATGTAAGAACTGTTGCCGCATTCAATTCAGAATCAAAAATTATCAGTCTTTTCGCAAACAACCTCCAGACTCCGCTTAAGCGCTGCTTCTGGAAGGGACAGATTGCTGGAAGTGGGTATGGGATAGCCCAGTTTTCACTCTATGCTTCCTATGCCCTAGGTCTTTGGTATGCCTCCTGGCTTGTAAAGCATGGGATCTCTGATTTTTCGAAGACAATCCGAGTTTTCATGGTTCTCATGGTCTCTGCCAACGGTGCAGCAGAAACACTGACTCTGGCCCCTGACTTCATCAAGGGTGGTCGAGCCATGCAGTCAGTGTTCGATCTTCTTGATCGCAAATCTGAAATCGATCCCGATGATCCAGATTCCACCCCAGTTCCTGACCGCCTTCGTGGGGAGGTGGAGTTCAAGCACATAGACTTTTCTTACCCCTCCCGCCCTGATATGCCGATTTTCCGAGACCTATGTCTCCGTGTACGAGCTGGCAAGACTCTCGCCTTGGTGGGTCCTAGTGGCTGCGGTAAGAGCTCAGTCATTGCTCTGATAGAGAGATTCTACGAGCCATCTTCTGGACAGGTCATGATTGATGGGAAGGACATTCGAAAATACAATCTGAAGTCATTGCGACAACACATTGCGCTGGTGCCACAGGAGCCGTGCCTCTTTGCAACAACCATTTACGAAAACATTGCTTATGGACGTGAGTCAGCGACTGAAGCTGAGATAATTGAAGCAGCAACTCTGGCAAATGCCCACAAATTCATATCCTCATTGCCAGATGGTTACAAAACATTTGTTGGGGAGAGGGGAGTCCAGTTGTCTGGGGGACAAAAGCAAAGAATCGCTATTGCTCGGGCATTCATAAGGAAGGCAGAGCTAATGCTACTAGACGAAGCCACAAGCGCGCTTGATGCAGAGTCAGAGAGGTGTGTACAGGAGGCACTGGAGCGGGCTTGCTCGGGAAAGACCACGATTGTGGTTGCTCACCGGCTGTCGACGATAAGAAATGCCCATGTCATTGCTGTGATAGACGATGGGAAAGTAGCCGAGCAAGGTTCACATTCACACCTATTGAAACACTTCCCAGATGGGATTTACGCTCGTATGATACAGTTGCAGAGATTCACACATGGGCAGGCCGTGAACATGGCATCGGGTTCATGTTCCTCGGCTCGCCCAAGGGAAGATGATGGGAGGGAAGGGCAATGAAGTGAAAAGGAAAAAATACAAGAAGAAAAGGAGTATATCTCTTATACTACCTCTTGATGATTTTTTGGATGTCATGAACAAGTCTCTTCTGTTTTGGTAATAGCATTATATGTGTATCATCTAAAATTACCACAATACATCTTCCTCAGCAGGTTGATTTTCTATGTATATGCATTCAGAGTTTTGTGCATTGGATACAACTTGGCATGCACCTATCCATATCATATCAGCTCTGCTCTCTCTAGCATTTACAGTCCGTTTGAAAACGTAGAGAAGAAAAAAAATCAAATCAAACTAAAGCAAATCAAATTAAACTTTTGTTTTAATCAATTGAGTATGGCTAATTTTTTTATTCTATTATGCTCCGTTGAGAGTCATACTTTTAATTAGTTTTAATTAAAAAAAAAAATTATTTCAATTGTAAGAGAATAGATTACATTTTCTTTCAATCTTATTTGGATAAATAGAATAATAGAAGCCAAAAGACAATTTTTTCTCCTCTATCTTGTTTGGTTAACCATTTTTTTAAAAAATTTATAATATTATTTATCAATTTAACCTTATAGTAAAAGCACTTTGAGATTGTTTTTCAAGATTTATTCGGGTATTATAAAGTTTAAATGTCTTTTCTTTTCAAATATCTCCATTTTGGAGAAATTAAAAAAGTGCCAATTAAAAGAAAACTCTATTCCTCTATTTCTCTCTTATTTACTAATCAAAATGAGTGATTAGATTCAAGAGATTTAGTCATTATTTGGGATCACTAAAGAGTTGGCTTTTGGAAAAAAAAAATATATATAGCTTTTAAGCTACAATGTTTGACCTCCCTACAAAATTCACTAACATTATTTTTTTATTTTTTTAAAAAAAAAAAGCCTACATACATCATAAATATACTGATTTTTTTAACCAAATATTTATAATATTTTCAATTAAAAAAACAACTTTACTTCCAACAATAAAAAAATTGTGATAGTACCTTAAACACTGGATTCATGTTTGTAAAAAATTGATGAATTTTTGACGCATTAGTTGTCAATTACATAATGCACAACTCTTTTCTTTCGTTCGGACATAAAATCGACCGTATAAGATACAAGATTTTAAACAATACACATACGGAGTCATCCCAAATACTACAATTTAAAAATAAAAAGTAATAATATATTAAAAAATAAAATAAGAAACTGTATCTCTTAAAAACAAACTTTTTAGACACGGTAAACAGGGTTAGTTTCTTTTCTTTTCTACGCAATTCACCCAAAAAATATGAGTGATCGACAAGATAGTAAATTCAAGGGAACAGTGATCAAACATGTTAGAGTTCCATCACTTTCTCACGAATCGTGAAGCCAATGGGAACATATGTGGTCGTGTGGTAGCTCTCATTACGATTTGGCGTCTTAATCAACGCACGATCGATCCAACTGTGACGGGTTTCCTTGCCAATCGCCTGATGTTGATCTTGTATGGGTTTCTGGGTATCTTCTGTATTCAAGATGAGAGTGATTGGTAGATGAAAAAAAGGAAAGGAATGAAGAGTGCTTGTTAGGCCAATGGAGACTGGTTATAATTTTTTTAGGGTTCCATACCCATTTTTGATTTCCGATCTAGTTGTGGGCTTTTATATATACAACAATGATACGAACAATGTATAAAATAATGTGAAAAAATCAATTTTTGATATGTAACTAAAACCAACTTGAGAGTTATAATGCACAATAAAGATTTAGCAACCACACAAACTGACAAACCAACCAACACACAAGGAGACGAGAGATTTTTACGTGAAAAATTTCCAATAAGAGTAAAAATTACGAAATTAATCATAATCTGAGAAAAACAAGCACTAAATAAAAGTTTAGTTACAAGAAAAGCCTTATAACACCCGTTTGAATTCTCAACCTAAAGCTAAAAGTCTTCTTGTTAAATTCTCGTGAACCAATACTGTGCTTGCTTGACGTTGGAATTTTTCGTCGGACTTTATCACTTAAGACTCCTCTCAAGTACTGGTGTTGATGATGAAGATGATAAACTAACGATGATCTTGAACCGTACTAAAATAACATAAAGTCGTCAATTCTATCGTAAGAAATCTCCCCCTCACTCATATAGCTAAAGCCTCTCAATGAAGAACAAAATAAAAACCTTACAGCTCTCAGTTGCCTAAACTGAACAGAATGTCTCATCCACACAAAAAGCTGCTAACCCTACATAACTTATAATACAAACTGAGATAGACTGCTCGAGCGGTATTTAGACCCATCGAACAGTCATGCCTGATGCTGAGCAAAAACTTTGATGCAGGTTGATGTTGATTTTGAAAGCACTGATTTCATCCTACTATTTCAAGTCTACAAAGAACTAACAACCATAAAAAATGCATCATATCTAGGAATCATATAAAGATTAATAACGATAAAAGTGTAACAGAGTTTCCAACATAAGAAGGAAGATCATTTGATAAAAAGATCCTAACATAATGCATGTTTTATCGAATATATACGTGTCACTTTAAAAAACACTGTATTGTGGATTTCTCTTATTCTGTTTATCAATACAGTACTACCAGTACTACTATATACTAATGCATTGTACATACACTTACTGTTATATATTTCTTGTTTTCGTTAGTGTTTTTTAAAACTCTTAAAACTTTGTACTGCTTCTATCACACAGAAAATTGTAGTCCTAATTTTGAATGAATCACGTAAATTATTTTATATTTGTTAGTTATTTTTCATTTTCTGTCATAACATACCATTATTGGGTTGGGTCACGTGGTGGCTGAACATCCAAAAAAGCCTTAAAAATGACGGATCGGCAGAGAAAAAAGCTTAGAAAACAAAAAGAAGAAGAAGAAGAAGAAGAAAGAAAGAGACTCAATCAGCAGTTGGTGGTGGGGAGCAGCTGCGTGAGGAAGAGAAGCAAGCAAATGGAATTTGGAAAATGACAGACATGGACATCATGTATTGTGCCTTTTCGATTATGGATGAGACAGGGACAATCTTAAATGACAGTCATTTGAAGTCTCCTAATTTGATTAGAACTCTATATTTTTTAAATTACTCAATCGATTCTTGTAAAAATATTAGGTTAATTGGACATTATTATGTATATGATTGAAGCTTATTTGTCTCCACGAAAATTGATTGGTTGGTAGAATTTTGAAAATAAACTGTAAAGGTAAATGCACTCGGATCACACTGGTAATAATGTCCAATTGAACTAATTTTGTTACAAAATTTATTTAATGGAGAAGCTTAAAAAATGAACCATTTCAATTAAATTGTAGAATTCTGAGTGACCCACATTTGGGGTCACAGCACCACCTGTTGTGATTTGGTTGGTCACTGCAGACTCCCTGTTTCAGTTATGGATTGCTTTGTTGTTTTGGTTGGTTGGTTGGAATCATTAATATTAAAGCCCTAATTGGCTAATATGTATTTTTGACATTTTTACTCAAAAAAATGTAAAAAATTAATATGAGTCGTTTGACACACAAAAAAAAAGCTAAAAAAGTTAAAAGTCAAATTAAAATACTAATTACTAAAATACTTTATTTAATCTCTAACTTTATTTGAAAAACAACAATATTCATTATTAATAACTTATTTACTATCAATGTTAACTATATAAAATTGTTATAATCACTTATATAGAAAAGCAATACTAATTAATGTGGAGAAAAAAGAGTTAAACTTTTTAGTTGAGCAACCAACTTTAGAAAAAATTAGCTCAAAATTTTATTTTAATAAATAACTTATTTTGAATTCAATTTAATTTTTTAGATAAAAACACGTCAAGACAAAACAAACTAGTTTTAAGTTAATTGCCAATCAAGCCCTAAGAATTCATAAAAATACCCATGAATTTATCCACAAATCAAAATTAATAGTCTATAATTAAAATTCATTTAAAGTATAACTCACATCATAAATATTTTAATGTGAGCTATTCATTTTAAATTTTGATTAGTTTTATGAATACTTACTATCTTTGGATTGAGAATAATCTTTTTCTTGTTTCTTAATCTTGGATGTTTAGATCTATTCTGTTTTTAGATTTTTTTAAAATTAATCTATTTTTTAATATTTTTCTAGCTAAAAAAGTAAAAAAAATATAACTAGAATTTGAGAAAAAAAATAGAAAAGAGAAGAAAAACTTATTTCCATTTTTGTTTAGTTTAAGTTCACTTTTTTTAACTTCAACATTTTCTAACTTTTTAGGCTCGTTTGATATTTCGGATAAAATTAAATGAGATTAAAAAAACAAATAATACTATGAGTCACATATATTTTTTTTAATATCAAAAAATTATGAAATAAATTATGTGTATAATAAAAAATTTAGTTCATGTTTGATTAGAGTTGAATAAATAATAAAATAAGAGTTGTAAAATTATTTTTGACTGTTAAATAAGAAAGAAAGATAATATAGAATCTAATACTAATAATACCAAAAGAATTAGTATTAATCCCATTAACAAGGCACTACTAATTTCTTATTTGTCAAATTATTTGTCACAATCTTGTAATACAAATGCATAATTAATTATACTAAAAGACAAAAATTAATCTGTAAATCCCATATTTTTTTTAATCCAATCTTGTCCGAAGCAATTCGTCAATCCAAAAATGCTCTTAGATCCCCAAGGGATTCCTCTAGTTAAGGGAAATTAGCCAAGTTTTTATCCAAAAAATTACACAGAAAAAAATATTTTAAAAAAACTATTTTTTGTGAAAAAGCAAAACGGGCGCATAAAACTAACAAGAACGACCTATCTTAAAAAAAAGCTAATACTAATAATACTAATAATTGTAACAATAATAGTAATAAACTAATAATAGTAATAGTAATAGTAATAGTAATAACAATACTACATCATCACCCTCAAGTGGTCAGTGGAAAATGTAGGTTGTGCCCAAGTTGAGTTAGAATATGTGAAAGAAAAATTTTCTTTGACATGTAATTTATTTTTTTTAACACACAATGTTTTTTTATAAAAGTCATATTTAGCACGTAAGGCAAAAATTAACTAAAAATAATAATAATCATTCAATGATAATAATAATATAATTAATAAAAACATTTACATTACATACTTATTAAAAAAAATTAATCACAACATATAAACTAGTAATTAAAATCATAAATATTCGAATTTGTTCATTATAAAAAAAATTATATAAATACAAATATGTATATATACATGAGGTTGAGATTCGTCGATAACTAATATTTACTATATACAAGTTGGATTAATTGGTGGTGGATAAAGAAATATAACCGCAAATAACTCACCTTTTTTATTTTTATTCATTCAACCCAACTCACCGTCACATAAATCATATAAATTGGGTTGAATTGCGTTGAATTGACGAATTGAAACGAGCTGTTTGCATAGGACTAGGAAAGGGTTAATTTCAAACTAACATCATAGCAGTGTATAATATAATAGGATAGGAGGGCTTGTTGGCACTACCAACCACATCTTTCCAACATCCATCATTTTACTTACCATTTGCAAAAGCAGACACCAATTTCACAAATACACACACTGCTCTAGTGCACAGGTGAATCATAGTTCTCCCCCCTTTTCTTTTCTTTTTTCTCCATCTCTTTCTTTGTAGCACAGGAAAGGAAAGAGAGCGCTTGGGTTGGCAATTTCCAGACATCATGATTTTCCTGCACTTGAAAGGGAGGGAGGAAACTATGGTTCGTATTGACAAACAAGAACTTATGCGAGGTCACCGAGTTTTTTTTTTTTTTAAATTTCTTATATCCCAGGTGTTTATCGACCAGCCCAGCTCAATTGGACCCAAGTTATCTTGCATCAGAACAACCGAGAACTAATTCTAGGAGCCTTAAAATTTACAACTGGCCAAACCTCCAATAACCCCGAGAGGACGCCGGTAAAAGCACCATAGACGGTCTCTATCAAAACCACTTCCCAATTTCCAGTCCTGGTCGTTCACATGGCAGACAACTTATTAATGCGCAGAGAAGGATTAGAAAACCTTATCCTTGGGATTCAAAATGTTTCCTAAGATTGGAGTCTTCAAATAGAATTCAAGAACCCCAATAATCAAGTGCTAGCAGCATAAAGTGTAGTTAGTAATCTTTAAAGTTCTCAAATATGATCAATCTTTACAAGTCATCTTCAATAAAAATGTAGATAATGAGTCATGTTTTTGCATATATTATACTATAACAATAACCTACAGCCGCACCAAACATACTAATCCTTCCCTCGATAAATTCTCTACTTAGACTAATGCAGCCGTAAACGAAAAAGAAAGAAATCTTTTGAACCATCAAACTTTTCAAGGTGATTTGCACTTGGTTTCTAACTCCACAATCAATAGAACACAGGATATTTAGCTGTAAAATATCACCTCGCAAGAAGCTTATCAGATAAAGCAAACAATTTACATGGGTAAACTGATAGGAGGACATGCTTCTCCTAATAAACATGCAGTGTGCCATGAAATTAGTGCAGAAAGGAATGAGGAAGATTTAGCCCAAATCTTGGACCATGAAACCATGTCAAATGATCCTAAAACTACAATTGCCCAATCGTGAATAGAAATCTCAAGCATAAACAATAAAGAGAATGTTACATACGTAATATGTGTTAAATAAAGTTAATATTGATATAAATTCTGCAATAAGAACATTATTACATATTTTATTGAGAATGTATTTGTAGGGTCCTTTTGAAATAAACAAATAATAAACAGTAATAGAGAGGTGAAATATGCAAAATAATTAGAAACACAGAACGAAAAAAAAAGACGAAGTTAGGTGAAGGAGAAGGTTAATTGAGTATGAAGTATCGGTTGTATGGACAATACATTCAGCTCTCTAATATGATTATCTCAAAGTACGACTATCCCTCCTATTTATAACACTCAGAGGAGTTATGTTAGGGTTTGGATAGGACTCTTCAAGATATCTAATCGGATCATGAAAGGTGACCTCGGGGAATCAAGGGATTCTATCCCAAAAATCGACCAGGTAGTGTTCTACTCCAACTCAATTAGGTCGGCCGACCGGTGTCGCGTGGGTACCCGATCCACTCAAGTCAAGTATCCGATCCACTCAGATCAAGTGACTCATGGGTCACTCGAGTGACTCGAGTGGGAGGGTCCCGTGTTTTGACAATTCCTTTTTCCTTAGCCACCAAATCACATGTCTCCCGACATCCCGTGCAGGATTGTACTGCCATTATCTTTGATTGTCTTTGGGACAGTCTTTCAATTCTCAGAGGAATCTATGTTAATATAGTCTGTGCTATATGTATTTGGCTTCATTCAGTCTGTACTGAGCCACATAGTCTGTGCTATGCCATTATAATTAGATAGTCAGAGCTACACAACCTACGCTGTCTTCACGACCTGTGTCGTGGCAATAGTACAATTTGTGTTGTCTTCATGGTCCGCGCCATGAAAATATAGTCGAGTAGTCAGGGCTGCTGTCATAGTCTATGCTATGCTTCACAATCTGTGCTGTGGTATATCTTCAGTCGTAGTCAGGGCTACGCTTCACAGTCTGTACTATGGGATACCATGTAGTCTTTGTATAGTTGCTCGGACACCCGAGCTATTGGTTCTTCAGTGGGTCGGCTTCCTATAACCCATGTGAAATGATCAAGTCCTTTAGAGAGCCTATTGAATTGCTCGGACCTGCCAAGCCATCCCAACCTTGGGCCATTCAAATCTCCTGGCCGAGCTACTTGCACCATTGATTCACTTGGTCAGTCGAGCTACACACCACTCAAGCCAATCGACTATTGAGTTACTCAATCATCAAGTTGTTTGGGTTGTTTGGTTGTTTCACACGAATCGATTAGTTCTTTAGTCGCTTAATCAACTTATCCCCTGGTGTCGTTCAGTCTTATCCAGTCATTCGAACCATTAGTCCGACTTACTCACTCAAGTCACATACTCGAGTCATATATTTTGTTTTGGACATCTACAGTATTTACCTTCATGTCAAGAGATTTTGGCTCAATCCCTACTAACTATAGGATTCATTAAAAATTACAATACATTCTTTTCTGGGGATTTCAGCTAAAAGTTCAAAAAAATAAGTTTTATCGCGCAAGATCTTTTATAAATAAAAATTTTAATGTGCAAGGTCCCACTGTGTGATTTCTCTCGAAAATACCCAGCAAATAGATAAATTTATCTGTTTTGCTTGTTTGATATTCATTTGTTTAATATGCAAACAGATAAATTTATTTGTGTTTTTTATACGTGTTTTTAATAAAATAGATAAATTTATATATGTTCTTTATATGTGTTTTGAAAAGATATAGATAAATTTATTTGAATTCTTTATACGTCCTTACAATAAGATAAATAAATTTATGTGTTCAATCATAACACCTTACACGTGCTTTTAATAAGACAAATAAATTTATTTATATTTTTTATATACGTTTTGAAAAGTACAGATAAATTTATCTGTACTCTTTATATATGTTTTGAAAAGTACAGATAAATTATCTATCTGTGTCCTTTATACGTGTGCTTACAAGAAGACAGATAAATTTATGTGTTCAGTCATAACACCTTACACGTACTTTCAATAAGACAAATAAATTTATTTGTATTATTTATATACGTTTTGAAAAGTACTATTAAATTTACCTGTGTTATTTATATATGTTTTGAAAAGTACGGATAAATTTATTTGTCCTTTATACGTGTGCTTACAATAAGACAGATAAATTTATTTGTACAAAAGATATTTTTGTCCCAAAAAAATCATGCAGGCATTAATAGAGGAGCTTGTGTGTTAAAACTTTTATGAGTATGGACCTTGCTCGTTAAGAAATATTATACTTGATGAAAAATAGTAAACGGCTTATAAATTGAACTGTTCACCAATTTTCCATCCTTTTTTGACAATTCGTAATATGGGCCAAAAAATCTCAAAAATAATAAAAATAAATGAAGATAGTGTGTGCAAACTCTTTTTTAGATTAACATAAAATACTTGAAGACGTGTCTTGTATACTAATCACTAATAAAAAAAATTCTAGAAAATTATGTGAAATTATTGAGTCCAACTGATCCAACCCATTTCACATTAAATTATGCTTGTTTCAAGTTTAAAGAAAAAGCAATAGAATTATCGAAAGTGTTATTTTCATATTTGCATCCTCAAAAAATGTATTTTGACATTTTTCACATATAACAGAAATAAGAAAAAAGAGTTAAGAACCACCAATCAAAAAAAGAAAAAATAGTTAAGAACTCATGTTCTCTTTATATCCTCTAGATTACCTAACGAGCAACAAATTATGCATAGTTATTTCTTATTTTCACAATAAATACCCTAAGTTGCATAATAGCATTTGTTGGTTAAAAAATGTAGTAAATAGGGGCTTGACATTTATCATATAGGATAATTTTAAAAATCACGTGATCGTAAATAATGAATTGACTCATGAATCGAACCGTGAATCATAAGATTCATCACGATTCTACCACAAAATAGAATCACTTATAAGTTCGTATCAATTTATGCATAAATCGTGAATCAAACTGTGAACTAAATCGTACATCGTAAGACAATAACTAACAACTGTAAACTAAATCGTACATCGTAAGACGTTGATAACTATCATCCTAACAATTAACATTGTCATAAGATTTTGACACCAATTATCAGCAGGTTGGATTGGCAGATTCAACTAGTTAAGTTCAGGACTTACGCATTGGAAAATAAGGACAAATATTCACAGACGCTGTGCAAGCATGAAATGAAAAGCAAAGGCACGCGCAAGGAAGTGTTCCTGTAACATGTGACCAGGTAGAGTTAAGGCATCTTCAACCAAGAGGCCCCACCCCTACCCCGTCATCAGGAGATGCCCACTATGTTGCTGAAATGCAAAAGAAAACAACTAATAAACATCAGTTGTGCACAATATTGCAGTGCAGAAGAGCAAACAGCGTTTTACTGATGAAGCAACAGTGTAACAATAATTCAAGAATGCTACACACTAGATCAATAGAGGGACATGCAGAGAATCATCCAGAATCACTAGTGCATAATTAGCTTATGAACCCAAAGATTGGTTTCAAATCGATCGCTAACGTAGTTGTAATCGTGATACTATAGTCGATTAACTCTTACAAAGGATCATTATTAAGTTCTTTCACAGATCCAGTATCAAGAGGGTAGTTTGTAGCCCATCGAATATCTCCACACAAACCAAAAAAACAAACCGGAAGCTTACATTCACATTTCACAATCAAATGAGCTTGCCATACCAAAGATTGGTTTAAATTTTTTTTACTACATAAATGTTACAGTGGCAAGATAGATCATTCATTCATTCTTAACTACAACAAGAAGGATCATTTTTACTTTATCAATTATATATCTAGCATCAAGAGAATAGTTTGCCAGCACTTTTGGACCCAATTGGCCAGGAAATTAGCAAGATTCTTCTACTCCTAAAACTATTATCAAGATCCTCCCATCAACCACCGCCACCACTACAGCCAACACCATTAACCACCGTATTTGGAATTAGAGAAACTAATCCTTTTAAGTCTTTCTAGGTCGAACTGACCAAGAAGATTACAGGTCCTGGCTGGATAATATCAACTAATTGACATCCATCCGATGCATCTGCTATGGTCACATCGTATCTCCCTTTTTCTTTTCATGTGATTTTTCCTACTATACCCGTTGTTGTAGCTATTTGCCTCCTCATAAAGAAAAACAAATAAGAATGCTAAAAGATTCACAGGATCAAAAAGAGTCATTGACGGATACAGTTTGTACAAGTTAATCTCATTTTGGCAAAAGGTTCATTAATTGGAAGCAAAGGAAAGTATCATTTTACTTTTCAACCACAGTGTTACGCATAGAACACATTTAAAATAAATTCTTACTCAAAGCCATGCCAAAATTCCATGAATTTCAGAATTTTATGTTTTACGGTTCACTTAGCTCCTCATTTTGTTACATACTTCAACTTTATGATAAAGTTTGGGGCTGTCCATAGAAAACAATTGAAGTAAATTATTACTCAAAATCGTATTCCAAAACTCCATTAATTTCACACATTATTTCATTCTTATTTGTATTAAGACTAAACAATTGTGTCCAACAGAAGGTCGAGTTAACTACCTTCCAGAAAAACAGTGAGCCCAAGTGAAGTTCAAGTAAAATTGGAACAGCTCAAAGTCCAATGACCCCAGATAATAGAGCTAAACGTTGGATAAGCCTCACAGAAAGCAAATTTAAATCCCACCAAGGAATCTTCTTTTAATATTGAAAGAGCCAATCCTAAGGAAGCAGGGCAGTGGATATCGTACACATACATCCGTTTTAGAGTGCATGATATAGGGGGGTTGGAGAAAGGTGATGAAGAATTTGCAGCAAACAACTCTTTGATCAGCAATATCATGCCAAATCAGATGTGGAGTTTGTGGTACAAATCATGACCAGCACCACAGGCAATGCAGTTTTATTGAGAGCCACTGCCATTACTCAGCAAACCCCACTCCTCACCACAATCACATGCAATACAGTCGTGTTGAGAACCATTACAAATTTACAATCCTTATTACCCACACATCACTATTTAATTTTCCATCTTATGATCATCACAATTCCTTTAACTTCTCATATCATAACACTATTTTTATCGCGCTTCTAGTTTGAAAGATTCCTATGTTTTTTTATTTGTTGAGCGTATTGTCAAAACAACTTTGCCTAATCGTCCACAGCACTATTTTCAGGGAAAATTACTAAAATGACTCCAGGGTTGACCCTGTAACAAATGAACACTAACATATGTAACAAATATAAAAGCGCAATATTTAAGTGACATAATGATGATTTCCCAATTGACACGGCTCAAAAGGTAAAATAGATATTGAACTCAAACTAGGAACTAGAAAGAATGTTTGAATTGTTTTTTATATTTTGTGCCTTTTGTGCTGAAATTCAAAACTCAATTTAATGTGCATATTTGTATTCGAAATGCCAGTGCCCGAGAGCATGTCTAAGATCCCTTTGTTGGGAGAATTTCCAACGCCAATATAAATCCATGCTCGGGGATCCAGAAAATACATCTTTAATTAACTTTCAA
>JAOTRH010000002.1:7527945-7545270 GCA_034768845.1 Heliamphora exappendiculata
GGTTGGGGGGTTTAACATCTCTGGTTCATCAATGAAGGGAGGAAACCACCACACGAAGACTCTGGTTTGGTTCATCATTGAAGGGAAGAAACCACCATGTGAAGATTTTAACCACTCATCCAACCCAGACTTCACACCTGCACCCGCACCCATGTCGTCGTGTCTAACACGGGTATTTCACCTTAAACTACAGCAATATAATACAGTGTAGAATGGAAAAAATGTTACCAAGTTCACATTCCTGACTTTAAAGGCAATTGCATGTACCGGTGTTATAGGCCGCCCTTTTCTCTACTTATCCTTTCAAGATATTCTCTCTGGCAAACAATCGCTCAACGTCATAGAAAAACTATGTACAATTGCTTACAAATGTTTTTTTCCTACTTCACAGACAGCTTATCCTAATTTTTTTTTACAAATAATACCCTTAGTTGTTATATTTTTTTATTTAAAAAGAACAAGAAGAAGAAGAAGAAAAAGGAGAATAAAAGCTCATCATTAATTGTCCACACTCCACACTCTACGGTTCTCCAGCAGCCCCTAAGCTTATCCTCAATTGTTCACACAAATTTATAGTATTGCCAACTCTTTGAAGCACCAAAGCATACAAATTCTCATTCAGTTAAACACTTGGAAGAAGAATGTGAAAGAACCAGAAATAAGAGCAATCTTAAACAGCTGGCATAAAAGGCGACAATCACTCTGCACGTAGAAATATACATTCTTTCTATTTTTCCTTGCATTTTTTTGTTTGTTTGCGTTTTTTCTTTTTCCCTTTTGGGCATTTTTGGGTGGGGGAATGGATTGCAAAGTTTCTATGAAAACAAAGAAAATAAAGCACTAATTATCATGGTTGTCAACTTGTGAATTGAAATTAGATGTGTGAATCATATGATCGAATCGAATCGAATCGAAAATCGTAAAATTTAGCATAAACTATAAGTTAAACAATTCATATTTATGAAATGAAATAAATAAACTACTATCGAGATAAAATTTAAAATAAATCTAATTAGGAATACATTCACCTTCATTGTAGGAGAATTTGGCTCAAATTTGACCACCCATAACATTTTTTGGAAATCATACCATACTCTCTTTTGAAATTTGTAAAATAGACCCAAAAAAACCTTGAAAAGAATAGAATAAGAGAAGATAGCGGGTAAAAACGCTATACATAAAGCATGAAACACTTTTTTGTATGCAAGTTGCTAATAAAAAAGTTTAGGAAAAATGTCGTTGAACCATAGAGTTCAATCGATCCATCCCATATCATATTAAACTATATTTGTTTCATTAAACTAGCAATAAGTAATTTATCAGATGTGTTATTTTTCACCCTAAACATTAACAAAAGATGTATTTGACATTTTCCCGCAAAAAAAGAATAAATAAGTGTAACTATCAAATCATCAAATGGGCAGCAAATTGCGGATAACTACACTAAGTTTAGTATGGCATCTTCAAACCGAAACGGGAAAAAAAGTGATAAATAAGGCTTCAAAATTTATTGGATTTGATGACTATAAGAGTCACAAGAATCGTAAATAGTAAATCAATTCGTAAATCGATCCGTGAATTGTAAGATTCATAATGATTCTATCACAAAATAAATTTACTCAGATTCATATCGATTCATGAATAAATCGTGAATCGTATTTTGAACTAAAACGTATATCGTAGAATTCTAATAACTATGTTAATCATCACTAAAGCTACATCAAGTGTTACAACATCATACAGTAAACCAATGAAAGCCCTGCCTAGCAACAGAGACTAAGCTTCAATATCTCACTCCATCAATCTTCAATCAATTCTCACAAATTACCATGTAATGGTTGTAACAACAAAAAAGCTGAGAACATCAAACATTTAGAAAACAAAAAGGAAAAAGTAAAAAAGGGAAGGAAAGAGGAGAGAAAGAACCTACTCAATGAAAAAAAAAGGTAAAGGAATAAGTGTAATCTATTTAAATTCAGTTGAATCTGGCATAATCCTCAAATTTATTTAGAGCATTCTTACACCTCAATTGCCCAAGTACTTCGCAAGAATCGCCCAAAAATCCACAACAAAAATAAAAGAAGCCAGCACACCGTTTTAATCCTTAAAACTTCAAATTCATCAAACGGAAAAAATATATATTATGAACAACTACGTGCATATATACACACACATATACATATACACAAAGAAATGCGTACCGTTTCCTGTGTCGTTTTGTCTTGAAATGTTCATCCCTCACCGCAACACTCGCAAAGTATCGACTGGAAAAATCGATAAAAGGAAACAAATTTAAACAAACCACGAATCGCACAACTTTTCACACACACACACACACACACACACACACACACACATGAATATAATAGGAATCAGATAATTTACTCGCAGTGTAAGCAGTAGTACTGCCCCATCCCGGGAAGATCTTCATCGACGGGCAAGGGCTTCTTCTCGTCATCCGGCTTCTGAAGCTCCTCATAAACAGCATCGTCGCGTGATCCAACGGCACATAGTCAAGAAAATTACCATGAAGCAAGAAAACATTCAACGCAATTCGAAAAATTAAGAAAATTTTGAAGACAAACGGCGAGAAAGTGAATGAAAATACAGGAGAAAATGATACAAAGGATATCTTTGAGCTGAAATTTGGAGCGCCGAAACGTTTTGTGAGAGTACCTTCTCTTCTTCACCTTCCTGTGTGGGCACTTGCCACCCATTTTTTTTTTTCGTTCGAGCTAATCGAGAGCCCTGAGCTTTATCAGCAACCGACTTGTAAATTAGGGTTTTACGTTTTTCCATCTTTGAAACCCTAGGTTTTCAGAAGACGCTACTTTCTGAGCCCAGCCCAATTCGAGATTATGGCGCTGTTTGGGCTAAAATGCAGAGATTTTTTTAAAAAAAACTTTTTTCATTTTTTGTCTTAATTTTTTTACTTTTTAAAATCTTGATGAAACGAAAAAAAAAACTTGATAAAAAATTTAAAAAAATTCACTAATCACAAAATTAAGCAACATTAAATTTAGTTTATTGACTTATTTTTATCTTTTTAAAACTTTTTTATATTTTGATTAAAAATTTTTACTTTTTCAACTCACCATCTTGATAAGAGAAATCGAAAAATATAATACGTTGACTAAACGTTAAAAAATACTCACTAAAATAAAAATAAGTAAAACGAAATAATCAAATAAGAAATTATTCCAAACAGAGCCTATGTTGTGCAAAACCCAAATCAAGATTTGGGGTGTCACCCAAAGATACAAGAAGTAGCTTTTTAACTTATTGCTACTAATTTTATTAATAAAAAATAATTTTTTTAAATACTTATAATTTTTATTATAAATTATGATTTTTTTTTTTTATAAATAATTAATTTTATCTACAAATTAATATATTTATCAAATATTTATAATTTCTATTACAAATTATAATTTATAAATTATTAAATTTAGCAATGTACAACACCACTATTGTTGAAAATAGAGAGAGTAGCAATTGACAGGCCAGACTAAATCAACTCGGCCGACCAAATTAGTATTCAAACTCATCTACGAATTTTGTGGGATAAATTCTTTTTAACAGCAGGCTAAGTAAAATGGCCTAAATTAAAATAATTAAGCTCAAATCGTTAGCTATGCAATGAAGTTTGATAATAAAGTTTGATATTGATCTTGATGATGTTTTAGAAGTGAAGTTTTGTTACTTGATCTTTATCTTGATCAATTTATACAGCTCTAAAACTTCAAAAAACTTTAATATAAGTTAAATTAATTAACCTAACTTTTAACTAATATAGAGATTTTGATTAAAAGAGTTTGAGAGAGTTAGAGCATTATGATTGGAGAGTGAGTGAAATGAAATAGAGCAACGAGAATATATGAAATAAAAATTTTGTATTTTTTTAACAAAAAAATATAAATGTTGGGTCTCAGGTCAGATCGGGAAAGGCCTAATGACAATAAATTTTTGTTAATCTATCATAGTCGTTTAATTTTTGAAAATGTAGTTGTTACTAGTCATTGGGGGCGGGCCTTGGGGCACCTGCCAAGCAGATCATTGGGTTGTTTTTGTTTTTTATTTGTTCTTTCTTCTATTTTGGTTTTGGGGGCCAAGTTTTGGGTCGGCCTATGGATTAGAATAGGTCTCGAACCTCAAAAGTTAGAATTATTAGGCCCAACCCAAGTGATGTGAGCACGGGCAGATTTGAATTGGGCTGCTACAATACCAGATCGGTTGGGTTGTGAACCATTTTAAAACTCTAACTTATATATAAGCTAAGTTGTGATAGCATAAAAACCAATAACCATGCATATATACATAATTTTGGGCTCCTTTATACAAGTGAACAGCCTAACATGTTGCATACAACCCAATATGGCCCAATTTAGGGCTAAGTCTTGGGTCAAGTCTATGGATTGGACCAGGCCTTGGACCTCAAAAGTTAGGGTTATTAGGCCCAACCCAAGTGATGCGAGCACGGGCGAATTTGAGTTGGGCTGCTACAATGCCAGATCGGTTGGATTATAAACCATTTTTAAACTCGACTTATATATAATCTAAGTTGTGATAGCATAAGAACCAATAACCGTGCATGTATACAGAATTTTAGGATTCTTATACAACTGAATAGCCCAACATGTTGCGTACAACCCAATACTGTCCACAAGACCATATCTATATATGGGCACCCATGCAAATTGAATGCCTATTAGGATAATTTGGGCCCAAGATTTTTCATACCAGGTGGATTATTATGATGTGAAAGTGGTCCAAGTGCATAATTGGCTTAGTCTGTGTTTGGATTAGTTTTTTTTTATAAGTAATTTTTAGAGTTTTTGGTTTTTTTATAAAAATGTAAGTGTCAAATTATGTAAAAAAAGTCAAAAAAAATTTTAAAAAGTCTAATAAATCAAATCAATGGATTTTTTTTTATTTTTAAGTTAAAAAACTTAAAAATTAAACTAGTTCAAGCACAGCCTGTACAACTACAATTGCCTTGGAGGTAGTTATTAACTTATTGTGATGGCATGGTGATAAAGGTAGTTGTGGTTATGATTGTGGCTATCTCATTTAACTTTTTCAAATAAAGGTAAAGGGGTTGTTTAATAATTCAATTCAGCACTTAAATTAATTGTTTATTTATTTATTTTATTTTATTATTTTTATTTTTAATGAATATGATTCATTAGTTAATTTTTTTTATACTTTTCTCATTAAAACGAGATAAAAAAATAAAAATAAAAAACCAAAATATAAAGAATATTTTAAAAAGATAAAGCAAACCAATAAACTAAATTTAATATTATTTATTTTATGATTTTATTATTTTAAAATGAGTGGCACTAATAGTCCCCTAAACTAGTAATTCCATCAAAATGGTATTACTATTACCCATCAAACATGGGTATGAGCAATACAATTTACTTGGATTGAAAATAAGATGATTATTATCTTTATATTTCTCATGGTTGAAATAAAATTGAAATAAAATATTTATTTAATGTGGAGATAAAATTAAAAAATTATAAATTTCAACCAACTCATATGTAAAAATCAAATAAGTCATAATTTAATTCGTTGTCTAATTCGAAAAAAATCAAACATATAAAACGTAATCCAACTTCATTATTAATTCGATTTTATTGTTAATTTTACCTCATTATTAATAGCATTCAACTATATAATGGTTATCAAATGAGCCTAAAAAACATTTTTCGTATTTTCATTAATTTTTTTTTTCTTTTACTTTTTCGGTCTATCTTATCGAAACGATTAGAAATAATCAATAAAATAGTCCAAAAATAAAACAATTTAAAAAAAAAAAACAAAATTTATGAAATTTAACTTGGCCTATTTCGCATTATTTATATAGTACTTTTGACAAATAAAAATGTGCAATGTAGTAAATTATTTTTATTTTTCACTTACTGTTAAAACTGGGCCAGCATACAGAGTATTTTTATTATATAATTGAATTAGAACATTAGGTTTCGTTTATTTAATAGGAAAAAATGAAAAAGAAAAATAATTATTTTATTTTCTTATATGCTTGTTTAGTTGATGCAAAAAAATATAAATATCAAAAAAATATTTTTTTGCAAAAAAATGTTTTTTTTATAGAATAAATTCTATAAAAAGTATAAAAATATAAATCGCAAAAAAATTAAAAATTAAATTTTTTATTAATTTTTTACAAACCAAACAAATAGCTAAAATTAATTTAATTATGTATTTTTTTCGTAAATATTTTTTTATATAATTTCTTCAAATAAAATACAACAACTGGGCCTATGTATAATATTTTAAAAATATCTAACCAGCTTAAATAAAATTTAATGTATTTACTAATAAACAAATAACTAAACTCTCTTTATAATATTTTGAAAATATCTTACAGTAGTGACCACGTGGTTGCGCACGTGGGCATGAACGTGCTTGGCCTATGAGAAGGTGACACGCAATGAGATTACGACTGTCCACCTGAAGATTGCACCTGGTCTCATGTGGTTGTAATTTGTAGCTTCTACGATGAGTAATTATTCGGTGCTTACGGAGTTTTGTGGTAAGTTCACGTGATATTTTTATTTAATTTAATAATAATAAATTTTATAATAAAAATATGATACTTTATTTTTATTTGGTGATTAAAAGACACAAAATAATTTATACTATATAAATTATAATTATTTATTTATTAAAAATATCACTTAACATCACATTTTAGTACTCTCAAAATATCTAATAATTTTCTTTTTACAACTCTGATTTTTGTCCAGACAGTTGTATGTATGCGCGGTTGGGCTGACACTTTACCTCGATCATTTGTTTTGATGTAAACACATAATATTTTATAATAAAATAATTTTTATGTAAAATAATTATATAAAAATTATTTTTTTAAATTTTTATCTTTTGATATTTAGTTGATACATAAATAAATATAAATATTAAAATAAAAAAATATTACTATTTTAATATAAATTGCCGCCGCCACCGCTGTAATTCTCTCCCTACCACTATCTATGAAACCACAAACACTACATCCCACCATCATGACAAGAAACGCATCACCACCCACCGCTATTGCCACCCAATTGCACACTATTACCGCCACCATCGTGTCCTACAATTTTTGGTACTGATACAAAAAAATGATTTATTCTTTTTTTAAATAAATTATTTTTAATCATTGAATTAAACATATTTTGCAAATAAAAAATATTTTACCTTTTTTTCATCAAACCTACAATAAGAAATGAGTAAAATATTAAAATAATATTTTATATTAAAACAAATAGAGCATGATATTTTAGATTTTTTTGCATTTTTTTGTTTCTTGTTTTTTTTTTTAAATTTTTGGAAATTTTTAGGTAGGATTTTTTACTTCTCTAAATTATCTCAAAAGAATTGGAAAACTAAAAAAAATAATAATCAAAAGATGAATTGTTTTAATAAAGGCAAAAATAAATAATATAAAATATAATTTATTTATTTTTTCTAAGATTTTTTATATAAAAAAATTACTTTTTAATTTAGCTCTGTCAATTAAAGAAGTCAATTCTTATTATAGAATGTTTCATGTTTTTAATTGGTGTATATTTAATTCTATTAAAATATAATTGAGTCTTTGATAATATAAAAATATTATATAATTATTTTTAACGTATTACACCATATTATTTTTTTTAGCATTTTTATTCCCAACATGAAATTCCTAGTTTGGAAAACAACTAAGCATAGTTTTACAAATTATAATTTTGATTATATTTGTATTGCATTGAACTAATTTAAATAATTATAAATATGTGACTTCAAAATTTTAATTATTTTACATAGTTGAATATTGTTTGTTTTTTTTTTATTTGCTTTAATGATTGCTTGATCGCATGTATTGAAAATAATATTTTTGATATTGTTGACAACCGAATTATTGTCTACCAATTTTAAAACATAAAATTTCCTCGAATAAAATTATAAAAAAAAATATATAAATTTATATATTTTATCAAAATAATAACATGATTACGTTAAAATTAAAGAAATTAAGTGAGGCAGCCTATTTTAGAACTTGTTTAGAAATAAATCATGTCTAACTTTTTATATTTCATGAGATTCTATTTTGATTGTTTTGGGTCTATACACAGTTGTATCTTTAATTAAAGTACAACGATATATGTATATATGCTTATATATATATATATATATATATATACTAGCGTTTGAGGCACACGTAATGCATGTACAACTCGAATTATGTTAAATTTAAAAAAAAACTAATATTATAAGTTCAATTTGAGTTATACAAAAAATTTTAAAATATATATTATATTGTTAATAATAATACACTAATAACAGAAATAGAAGCATAATCAAGACAATTGAATTATTGAAACAATTTAACTTGCTTTTGTGTGATGTACTGAATTACTGTTTAAATTATTTCCAAATTGAATGTAATCCAACTTGATTACTAAAAATTTAAGAGTAGAGTGACAAAAAACATAAATAGTAGATAAAAAGTACCTGAAAGAATGCATCCCAAATCATGACCAACAGAAGATAAAAAAAGTTCACTAAAAATAAAAATAAGTAACATAAAATTTGATTTATTAGCTTAATTTGGCCTATTTTCATGTTTTTGAATTATTTTTATATTTTGATAAAAAAAATTTACTTTTTTGGATCGTTTTGATGATAAGAGTCAAAAAATATAATTATTTGACTAAACGTTAAAAAAAATTTATTCAAAACAAAAATAAATCAAATAAAATAAACAAATAAGAAATTAATCCAAACGAGGCCTAAGCTTGAATTGAAACAATTTTTACAAAAGCTACTTTTCTAAAATCGTACATTTCTATCCCAAAAAAGAAAAAAATTGAAGACTTACAAAGAATCCCCAGTCTGGCGGCGAAAAGCTCTCCGACGTCCTTTTCTTTTCAAATGGTACCTCTTTCTCTCTCTCTCTCTCTCTCTCTCTATATATATATATATATATCTTTATTCCTCTATATAAATAGAACTAAATTTGCTTATATACGATAGAAAATTTCATTTTCTCGGTATGAGAAATCATAGATTTCGAGAGGCACAAATCACAAAAGAAAAATTATTGGAGAGATTTTCTCTGGACAAAAAAGGCTTCTCCCAATGTCGACAAATGGGCAGACATGCATCGCGATCGTCGTGAAGTCGAAAATAATCTTTGGAGTACGTTTGGATAATAAGAATTTAAGGGAAAATTGATCCTCCCATTTGACTGTCAGAAATTTTAACTAACTATAGAAAAAACGTAAAATTTTTAACAAATAATGGTTTTAAGAATAATTGGGTATGTTCAAAGCAAACACTAAATAAAACAAAACCTGATTCTACGGTCTGTTTTCATCTATTCTAAAAATAAAATTGAAGAGAAGATCGTAAAAAAATAGCAACATCTATATATATATGAATTTATATTTAAAATGAAAATTAACTCAGTGAATTGAAATTCTACAACAGTCCAAGATTGTATAAAAATTATTTTGTACAATAGTATTGCTCCTGCACATTCAATTTATTCATGTCTGACACTCTCTGTTTTCTTTATCTCTTTCTAAATTCAAATTTTACCACAATATTCAAAAATTGAAAACTACTGCATGTGGACAGTAGATGGAGAGATTTGTGGGGAAGTTAGAAACGTTTTGTTTTTTTGACTGTTTTAACCTTGGCAGTTATTTTGCATGTGTAATGAATCACAGCCATTTCGTAAAATGGTAAGGGCAAATTTGAGATATAAAAATTAGGCTGGCATCAGGAAACTAAATTTGGTGTTTTCTTTTGAGTATTGTATATATATATATATATATATATATATTATAAAACATGGCCAGTTTTGCCAAAATATGTGTAACATATTTTCAAATTAACGGTAGAAATTATGTTCCCGCCCAAATTAAAATACCATCCAACAGTTTACAATACTCCTCTTGCTATACATCTACACTTGCGCCTCTCTCTCTCTTTCTCTCTTCACTTTTTCACATGTCTTCAAACCCGTTCGTTTTTCACTTTTTGTCCTGGCAAGGGCTTTTCTCTCCCTCTCTTCACTCTTTTTGCTGTCGTTGCCACACCTCGACCGTCGTTGTTTCACTACTACTACTGCCGCCGTCGCCGCACCCCATCGCTAAAAGAACTTGCTGCCGTCATCTTTTAACCACAAGTAATTAAGTTCTCTCTCTCCTCACTTTCTCTCTCTGTAAAATCTGAAATTTTGCCCCCACCTACTGGATTCCATGTCATTTTGCATGTACATATGAGACTGGTGGTTGAATTGTTTTGTAGAATCTGTTTTTGTTCTTTTTGACATTAGATCCTGATTTGAAGCGCTCTAAATTTTCGAGCTTGCCGATTAAATTCAATTTTATGGGGTTCTTTAATTTAGTGACTTTGTTTCATGCGTATGTTTTTGCTAATGGTCTGTTTGTTTATTAATCAGCGTGGGTGGTTATCTATTTTTTTTAATTGGTTTATGATATTGATTTTAAATTAGAAATTTTAAATGTATGCATGAGAAGTTAAAATAGTTTTAATTGAGTTGTAGTTTTATTGTTGGATCCAGGCAGAGTCTGTGTATATTGCGTTGATTGATTTTATTTAAGGTTATTTGGTAAACGATCAAACCGTTGAATTATTCAAAAAACATAAGAAATTTTGTTAATTTTTTTAAAAAATTTAATACTTAAAATAATTATCTATATATTGCACTTTTTTTTCCAATTTAGTATCTTTTAGTATGATTATTCATAGTAATATGAGATTTTAGAGAAATTATTAAAATATACGAATAATTTCAAAAAAAATGATAATAATGGTCCACTTTAAAAGGCGATCAAACCGTTGAAAAATGATATACGAATAATTTCATGACTCTAACTCGACCTAAATACATATAAAATAAAATACTAATTATAAGAGTTCGCCGAATATAAGATATATACTAAATAATCTCCACTTTAATTTAAATTCCACAAACTATCCTGAAAATAACTGGTGTCGATGTTGATTTTGCCGTCGTGTCAATCTGCCACACTTAAATCAGCATGGTCCACACATCTACACCGAGATGTCTGACACTTATTTGTCAAAATATCCGCCATCACTCCACGTATTCGATGAGGTGTAATAATTGTCAATCATCTATCAGTCAAAAAATCAACGTCTAATTTGACTCCATCTATAACTAATTTTAATTATTCAATAGATCGCCTTTTACCTTGTATACTGTACTAAATTATCGTTCTTTTTTTTTTTATATATAAAATAAATATTTTTGATTTATACGATACAAAATTAAAAATTATATCTTGCTCCGCTCACCCACGACAGATAATTACATGAGGATCTTAATTCCAAACCAAAAAAAATAAAAATTAAAAGGATGAACAAATTACATGGTCTGTGTGAGATATGTAAAACAAACAAGTTTGACAGAACAGAACCAGAATCGTTCAAAATTTGGAACGAGAACGTGGCATCCTGTATGTGCCATCCAGGCATTCATTATGCTCATGTTTGCCTTTGGCTTAAAGTTGGATTTTAATTATATACATATATATATATATATAAAGTAACAAAAAATAATCATTAAATTATACTTTTTTTTGATATGGTGACATAAAATAATTTTTTAACCAAACAAAATTGGAGCTTATTTTCCTTAAAATTGAAAAAATAAAAAATAATAATTTTTAAGTCATCAAACGAAACTTATATACGATCAACCATCGCTCATTCGTGCCTTTTGAATAGAATTTAACATAGGCATGGGCGGAGGGGCTAAATGGGTTCAATGTCCCTACTGAAATTTTACAATACTTCATTAATAGTTTAGATCTTTAATATTAAAATTCTACCCCCTTAAATTAAATTATAATTTTGACACTTTTTTTTTTGAGACAGCTAATTAATCTCTTATAAATCAATCAAGTATTTTTAAATATCTCGATTAGAAAGCTCATAAAATTACATTTACACATTGGAGTTTTACTAATAAGAAATTATATATATATACTAGCCATTTGAGCACAAGCAATAAGTGTGTAACCCGAATAAATCTCATTTCTCTCTTAATCTCATTCTTGAAGGTTTAGTTATTTTTTAAAATTTTAAAAATTAAAAAGTAATTATTATATAATAAATTTATAATTTTATCCCTTTAACTACTATGATAATGTTAGTAAAAAATATTTTAAGATTATATAAATTTGCACTGTCGACATTTAAAAAAAATAATCTCAAATGATAAAATAACATATAAAAGACATCCATTCAAGTATTGCACAATATTTGTTTATAGAATATATGATCATTGATTATGCATTGCACAATAATTATACGGTAAAAGATTCATTCTCAGATCGACTGCCGCAATTCCCATTTTAAAAAAATTATTATTTTATATATTAATTTGTTTAATTTATATATACCACTTTTTTTTTCCCCACAAACTCTGGCCCTCCATGGTGGAATTTCGCTACTGGGTCATATGAATCATTTTTTTTCCTTAAAGGTTCTTTACAATAAATAAGATTTTTTTTAAAAAATTAATATTTATTTTTTGAAATCTTTTATATAAAAACTATTCCCTTAAAGGTTCTTCACGTCTTTTATCCTAGTAGGGGGAAAAAACACAAAAAAATAAAAATAAAAAACGAAATCAAGAATAAAAAAAAAAAAAAAAAAGAACTTGAACAAATTAAGGAAAGGGAAAGGTTTGGACAGTGGATGAACCTAGGCCAAACATAGACTTAATGTGCACCTTTCTTCCTATTTTTCCATGTTTTTCTTTCTCTCTCCACCTTTCTTCCCATTTTTCTATGTTTTTTTCTTTCTCTGTATGCCACTGCCAAATATGTGACTGTGTGACTGTGTGTGATGTGAGAATTGGAGAAGAAGATATTTTTGAAGAAAGTTAATAAAGGGTGATAGGAATTAGAAAATGACTGTTTAAACCTCGTAATTACTCTTTGTAGTGTATTCAGTCTCAGAAATTTAGTAGAATAATGACTTTGGAATTAAAAAATTCGGTTGGCTGTAAAAATTTAATTTTAGTGTTTCTTTTATAAAATAATATAAAAGTATAAATATATATACACATATATACATATATTCAAACACAGATACACATGAAACTCTGAATCTTACCTTAAACCGAAAGCATTTAAGTTCCTGCTTCTGTGGATCTTCAACCCAGAGAAAAGAGAGAGAACGAGGATGCCAATTTTAACAGCTTAGCTTGGGTCAAGGTTTGAAATTTGTATCCTTCTAATATTTCAAGTCTGAAATTTTTTAAATGCTATAAATTTTTTTAGACTAATTCATACAAGCCCTTATGTCACGAGGTGCCCTTTTGTAGGCCAATCTCGTGACATCCGAGGCAAATACAGTCGGGAGATATGTCACGATAGTACTCAAAGAGACCGTGGCAACATTAGTTCCGACAACTTGTCTCGACTTTGATGAGGTTAGTTAATAAATTATATACTATCAATCTTTAAAAAATTAGTCAAAGAACGAATAAACTGATCAGAATATCAAAAAAGAATTATAAAAATAAAAATGCCATATTTGTCAGCTTTAACACCTGCACTTCTGTTCATCATTCTAGAGTTTGATTGAAGTGGCTTGGATGACAAGCAAAGGTGCAGGTGTAAATACAGATAAACCAACGACACCTTAAAGAGCTTTTGCACTGTGATAGACGAGACATCAGAGACGATGAAGACAATGAACAGAAAGATCTTTTTTGGATTAGAGATGAGAGTTTTTTTTGTTTTTGTTTTTTGTTTTGGTATTGAGATGAGAGATTTTGGGGTCGCATTTATATTGTTGTTTTCCAGGTTTGATATTTTCGTGGGTTGTTTGCAGATCTGTGGGCGTTAGCCGTTTGGTAGCCACCACGTGGTCTCATGGAGGGGCGCACGTGGGCTGCTCGTTAACTGCCTTTATACTCTCAATAGTACTACAAATTCAAAAAAAAATTGTCAAAAATTTATTTAGAATTTAAAATTAATAATTTAAATTTATTTGTAATATATTTTATACAATACATAATTAAATTTGAACTTTTTATTTTAAATTGAGATAATTTTCTGAGTTCTTTTTTGAGAACCTTAAAATTACCATTATACTCTTCTCTATGCAAAGTTATTTCGCCGGTAAATAATCGTCGTGCTGATATAATATGTTTATTTAATGCATATGCGTTAGTACTATTTGATAATATTTATAATTTTTTATTTTTTATAAAAATAAAGATAAAAACATATTTTATTATAAATAAAAATAAAATTTTCGTGTTGAGATATAACGATAAATTTTATTTTTCTCTCTAAATATATTATTTTCGCCAGAAATTTTTATTTTCGTCATCAATACAAACTATTTTGTGATGAATTTTTTTTTTTTGCAAAAAGTTACTCATTGGTGACAAAAATATTTCATTATAATAGGTATTTATTTTGTAATGAATTTTATTTTTTTCGCAAAAAGACCATTAGGTATTGTTGACGACAATATTTTGTCCGAATATATATTCCTTTGCCATGCATTTTATTTTTCCTCACCAAATAATCTCTAATTATCAGCAATGATAATAATTTCTACCGAACTCATATTCTTTTGTGACAATTATAAATTTTTTCCTCGAAAATAAATTCTAGTATTAGTGTTGGTAATATTTTGTCTTTTAAACATTAATATTATGATAAAAACAAACACTTGAGATTCATTTGTGTTATGTAAAAAATCTCTAAAACTTTTTCAATGCATATTTTAGGAAACAATTCTTAAAAGTTTAATTTATTTTTTAAAAAATCTTAATTTTAATTTTAAAATTAAAATTAACCATTATTGTTATAGTGCCCTCTTTTTACTTAGCACGTTAAAATTAAAATTAACCTTTGGTGTGATATTTAACCAATATTATAGTAGTGCCCTCTTTTAACTTAGCACATTAAATTAATTTATAGCCATAAAATATATATTTCTATTAAAATTTATCAAAAATTAAATAGTATCATTTTATTTTCATTAATTTTTTTTTCAAATCTTAGAGATAAATATACTGAAGGGTATTTTAATTTTGTATGATAACTAGAATTAGGGTGCCCTATATAAGTGAAATTGGCTTTATAAACATAATATTGGGAAGAAATGTTAAGTTCATATGCCAATAAACAAGAGCTAAAAAATTTTAAAAATTAAAATATTGTAAAGTTGCTAAGAAAATATTGAAATGGTAATTTTTTTTTATAATTTGAAAAATTTAATGTTATAAAAATCTTAATAATTTGATATGTTTTTATCTTATTTTCTATTGTTTTTGTTTGCTTTTAAAATGAAATGACAGGATTTCAATTTTGATTTCCTATTATTATTAACACAGCGCAACTATTGCTCATATAAATTTATATTAAAATAAAAATAGCTTTTTTTAAAAATGGATTCCTAATCAAAATCTATTAGATAGAAGTACAACTTGTAGCATATACCCCTCACAAGTCTCAATTCTTTTTTTCTCAAAATTTTTTACTTTCTTTTTTTAATGAACGAAGTTGAGTACGGTAACCGCGCAGTGATATAATTTATTCTTTTATATCATATTTTTATCGTAGACCGCCCTTGGTTTCCTTCTGAGGTGCCGTCCATGCTTAGTTCACCCAGAGAAAATTTTCAAACAATAAAGCGCTATCCTTTCTTTCTTTCAGCTATTTCTTACCATCTCAGGTGTAAAACAGCTCTCCTAGTAGCAGCATACTTCGTGCAAAAAAATAACTCTGAGTTTTAGCACAAAATAGGTTAAAAATTAAGATACCATTATGTAATTAGTTTATAATTAAATTTTCTTCATATAAAGTTAAATACTTAACTAAATTCATTATGACTACCAACGATTTTGAAATTTAAATTCAAATCAATTTCCAAACGAAAGCTGTATCTTTATCATATTTTTTTTTGAATTCTTAATCTAAGAGAACAAAGGATACCAAAACAATACCCATATTCCTAATCCAAAATAACATAAGTTACCAGAAGAAGATTAGAATAATGGGACGAAGCTCCGCCGGAATGCCAAATTCCTAATTTAATTAGCTGCTCCAAATTTTTTTTTTTTAAATCCAGTGTTTGTCTAATTTATTCTATTTTCTGCTCTCTTTCTCAATAACATAAAAAGTTACTAAAGCTTTTTGACTATTTATTACGCCGGCTCTGACCTAAGGCCATTAAAGCCATAATTTTAGATAAAAATTTAGGATTCCAAAATTTTTAAGCATTTATATAAATTTATGTATGAATATTTGCAAATAAATTAACAAATAAATAGCCTTTCAAAAAATGAGTTCTTATGAGTAAACTTTTTTTTCCTAAATAATTTTATGAGAATTTAAGTTCATTATGTGTGAATGATAATTTTTTGTGTGTAGAGATCTTGATATTTAATTTTTGTGAGTAGAAATTTTGATATTTAATTTTTTTGTATGGAGATTTTGATACTTATTTTTTATGTGTACTGAATACTAATATTTGAATACATATTTTGTTATCCATATTTATAACTTGTAAGTTGTGTGCTTGATTTTTTAAACTCAAGCTTACGCTACGAAGATGATGAACACGAAGAAACTGATCACTGTATTACACGGAGAATCGAAAAATTAGCTTTGAGCACGTGGGTAATTTGGGAATTTGATGGTTGGGTAGTGGTAAGGAATTTGATGATGAGTGAAGCAGGGAAAGATTTCCATGAATTATGGACATTGGAGTGCAGGCTTGGATGCTGTGTTAGGGGCAATTTGGAAATCAATTTTGGTGATATCATCTATATATAGACGGAACCTAACTATATGGGTGAATATGTAATGAAATTTAAAATGATCAGAGAAAAAAATGTAATTTTTCTAAACGTGTAGAATTAATTATATTTGACTTAAATATCATAGGAGGTCAATGTAATTTACCTTTTTAAATACACATTTTATTATTTTATTGTTGAGTACACACCCTCCAATATGAGTATTTATACATTGTGTAGAAGTGGGTTTTCGTGGGTGTAGTAAGCAAAAATGTGTGTATATTTAGCCACTCCCAACAAGTTCACCCATCAAATATAAAAGGAACAGAACTTATTAAAGTTACAATTCTTGCAATCACATAATACCATAAGCGTTTGTCATAAGTTCTGCTTTCAGTTTATGCCCAAAAACAACTTAAAAGATTTGATTTTTTGATAACCTCCATTTTGATGCTTTTGACTTTTTGTTTACAATAATCAACTTTTAC
>JAOTRH010000002.1:7557562-7576678 GCA_034768845.1 Heliamphora exappendiculata
ATTTCCCTAGGTTAAAAAGTCTCTTCCACTTGGCATGAATTCTTTTAAAATTAAGAACATAAGAAATTTTTTTAAAATATAGCTGATCGAGCTAAAGTTCAGATTTTTTAATGTAAGACAACAAAAAAAACCATAAAAAAAACTTATTTAAGTGCTTTTTTTTTGCTCTTAACTATTTTTTTCATTTTTAGTTAAAATATTTTACTGTTCTGAATCTCCACGGCAAGATGAACGAACAACCAAAAATTGAAAAAAATTTACCAAAGACAAATTTAAAAAGCCACAAAAGTCTATTTAAGTGGCTTTTTTGGGTATTATTATTTGAATTTAATTTTAGTTTTTATCCAAAATATTTTAAATTTAATATTTTTCACAACGATAGAAATTTAAAAAATATATTTATTTGAATTAATTTTTAAAAGAAATTACAAAAAAAAAAAAGAGTTATAGAAAAAATGGACCAAGCGCCCTACTGCCCTTGTTTGGTCAAGAATTCCGAAACTTTTTGGGATGAGTTTGTTAGGCTCCAACATTAAGGTATAGTTGGGATTTGTGAATTATTAAGAAAAAAAGAAGTCAAATTGATCCAATATTAGTAAGTGTCAAATTAAATCACATTCATCTTAATAAAAAATAAGCAATAAATGAACTGTATTTTATTTTTTAAAAATAAATATATTTTATTCAAATACTTAACAATATCTAATTAACTTGATTAAAAATTATAAATAATGTACCCACTAAAATTCACTAAATGAACAATTTAAATCAACAAAATAAAACCAAAGGTAGGCTCCCCAGCTCCCAACACCACCCTACTATTGAAAACCAGGCAAACTCAACAACATATTAATTTTCAAATTATTTTTTGCATTAATTATATTGCAATTCGAGGCATAAAAACCACCTCTTACAAATACAAGATAAGACTGTATACTATTAACTCTTTGCAATTCGCCCATTTCTCTTGACCTACATACGCGAGAGCTTCATGCATTGAGTTGCCTTTTTTATTAATTATATTGCAAAATAGGATAGATGGTAATATTGAATTGTATTAATTATAATTTAATGATGAGATGCAACTATTTTTTAACCATTTTATGAAATAAAAATTAGTCTAAAAATTTTGATCCCCACAATATCACAATCTTTACCGTGTTAGTTATTTCAAATTTCATACCTTACTTACGTACTGTATAATTTATCTAAAAGACCAACTCGGGATATCCAATGAGTCCTAGAGATATTGGCAGAACAACCTGATCAGTGTGTCACAGTGCAAGCAGGGTTCCATAACCTTGATCCAGAAATTGATAGGCACTGAGTTTAGGCAATCACTTCAAAAAAATACAAAAAAAAAAAAAACGGGGACCAAAAAACAATCTGCCCTCATCAAGTAAAGAAAAGACATGTTCAAGCTACATTTTCGCTCGCTAATCAAGTCTCATTACCAAATACAGAAGAAAGATCTACGGGAAGTAGACAGGCCAGTTGAAATAGTACGAGTCTCGAACAGCTTTGTCCATCTGGTTCCACTGCAAAATCCAGAAGGTCAAAAACCGAAACAAAATGAGCAAGTCCCGGTGGCTTTCGATGCCTAATGATTCACATGAAACTTCATGCTTAAGGTTGCACAAGAATTGTACCTTGAATTTATATGGTTGCCTCTTCTCCAGTGCTTTCATCCAGTGATATTGCTCAAACAACATAGCTTTGTCGTGCCAACTGTGTATTCAAGTGTTTTGAAGACAAGATACGGAAGCAAACTTAATAATGTGGGCAAAGACCGAAAATAAGATGAAGAGAAAGCGGGAGAAAGAAACAAAATGTGAAGGCCAAACAAAGGATAAGAACCACAATGTTGTAACAGGCAATAGCACCTGAACTTCCTATAATAGCAGAAGATAATTAACTCACACATGAGGTAGAAGTCGTCAATAAATAGCTTAAGCGCCTATAGATCATAGGAAAGAGTTGGCAGAAGCAAGAGCAACTTATCCTTAATGGCAGAAGGCCAAAAATAGAAGACAAAGAAGAAGTGGGTGCTTTATCTTTTTGTGTGCTTATGAGCTTTCCCGTGTCTGAGACTCTTAAGGAGAATCAAAATCCACAAAAATAAATAAATAAATAAATAAAATACCCATATCTAGATGCCAAGGCATTGCCATGCCCTTTTACATTGAAGAAATGGAACACTCAATTCGTGTACAGAGATCATTGGTTTTGTACCTGTTGAGAGTTATTTGTCGGTATAATATTGTGATTAATGTAATTAGTCCGAGGAACTAACCATAGGGAGAAGATTAGAAGAATAAAATAATTTTCTTTTCTTTAAGAAAAAAGGAGAGTAATCAAGACTAGACCTTCAATGCCGCCGCCAGATGTCGACCAAGACACTGTTGACCATTGACGACCAGACTTCCCCGATCATCGACAACCTTCATCGACCATCATCAACGACCCAGATCCACCAGATCCAGACCATCGACCGACGACCAAACCTTCATCAAATCTAACCTTCGTCACCAATAACCAGATCTCATTCACCAACGACCAACCAAGGCTCCTTCGCCAACGATCATGAACGACGACCAAGCCTTCTTCCTCGACGAGCAAATCTCCTTGCTGACGACCATCTATTCATCATTCACAATTTTAGATCCGGATCAACCCTTAGTTCTTCAAAACTAACAATCCACCGTCTAAAACCAGCGAGGAGATTGCATCAATCGGGGAGGAGTCGAATTGATACTAGCTTTGCCCAATGCACTCTTAAACCAGACCGTGACATTATCATCAAGAGTTCTTCCATTTTTGTCATCCAGACTTTCTTTTGATATGTTTGGAGGTAACGAGCAACTAGTTTTTTTATTTCAGCGCTTATATGTGAGTTGTAGTATTTGGTCAATTAGTGCAAGTTAATTCCTATTCCTTGTTTGGTTACTTGAACATAAGTTGAAATTATAGATTCGAGATCATATATCCTTTTAACACATCCATAACTCACTACTCATAAGTTGAATGGGATTAATTATTTGCATTGGTTCAAAACTTTGAAGGTTGTCTTAATTAGTCGAAATAAACAAAATCACCTCACTATCTCTGTTTCATTAGATGACAAGAAAAAGCCTGAATGGAAGCAAGAGGATGCTTAGATTGTTAAGCAAGAGGATGCTTAGTGGTTCTTCCTATTGCTGATATGTGTATTCATCGTGCTAACTGCAAGGAGATTTGGGAGTATATCTAAAGGTTATATTCTAGTAATATTACTCGTACATATGACTTATCAGTTGATTATTTTCAGCTACACCAGAGTAATAAGTTCAATACAGATTATTTGCTACTCTTAAGAAACTTCATGAAGAGTTAAATGTGGTTCTTCCTATCACGAATGATGTTGGAAAAATGCAACAACGAGAATAACTAATTGTGATGAGATTTTTAGCTGGGTTGAGACCTAAAATTGACTTAGTTCGCTCTCAAATTTTGGTCTCTTCTCTTGATGAAATCTATTCTAGTGTATTGCATGCTACTTCCCGGGATAGTCCTCAATGTTCTAGTGCTTCTGCCTCTGATCACTCAAAACTAGTTACATAGCATCCTCAAGGGGCTAAAGGTGATCAGTCAAGTGATTACAACAGTGGTAAAGGAGGTGATTGTGATTCCCGTGGTTCCCGTGATGCTTAGGGTAGAGGTCCACCTCCTTAGTGTTCTGATCGTGGCTTATCCAATTACACTCGAGGGAATGTTGAGATCAAGTTGGTAGACATCCTCGATTTGCTAATGTTGTGACAAGGTTGATTTTCCTTCATCTTCCACTCCAACTAAGGAGAAGACTATGGTTGTGTTCAGGGAAGACTATTTTTATGTTTTTTTAGTATCAGGCATCTTTGCAAGGATCTCTTCCTATTGCGTATCTAGCTCATAAAGGTATTTCAACAACTTGTCTTTCCTCTTCTTCCAAGAGCAACTAATCATATGTCAGATATATCATATATTTTTTCTTACTTTCAATCTTCATCTTCTTTGTCTCGTGTTAGTAAAAGGTTCTACCGCCTCTACTAAAGGCATAGGAGTTGCTCAACCTACATCTTATCTCTCTTTATCTTCGGTTTTATATTTCTGTTGTTTTTCATTTAATTTGATGTATGTGAGTCAACTTGTCAATAATTTTATTCGTTTTGTTTCTTTCTTTCATGATTCTATGGTTATTCAAGACTTGATGACAAGTAAGACAATTGGCATCGGGCGTGAATCAGGTTGTTGTCTTTATTAATTGGACACTAAGGGGCAGTATGACATATCTCCTTGTGTGTGCTCTGTTGTTGCTTTTCCTTTACAGAAACATTATCGTCTTGGTCATCCCTCTTTGGAAAATCTAAAGACCTTAGTTCCTAGTTTTTGGTCCATATCAATTCTAGATTATGAGTCAAGTTAATTGGAAAAGCATCATTGTGTCCTTTTTGCTTTCTGAGTCAATAATCGTTAGTTAAGTCCATTTATGTTAGTTCATTCAAATATTTGGGGTCCTAGTCGTGTTTCTTTTTACGATTTTGATATTTTGTTACCTTTGTAGATAATTATTCCAAGGTTACCTAGCTTTATCTAATGAAAGATTTTTTTGTGATGTTTTCTATCTTTTATGCCTTTTGTACTGAAATTCACACTCAGTTTAATATGCATGTTCTCCTCCTTTATAATGAGAATTCCAAAAAAAAAAATTCTCTCAACCATTTACTTCTTTTATGACTCAATCTAGTATGGTCCACCAATCATCTTGCGCCTATACTCTACAACAAAAATAGAGTTCTTGAGCGCAAAAATTAACATTTGATTGAAGTTGCTCGAACTCTATTACTTAACACGAGTGTTTCAAACGTGTTTTGAAGTAATGTTGTTCTTAATACTTATTAATTAATAAATCGCATGCCATCATATGTTCTTTAACACCAAATTCCTCACTATATTTTATTTCCACATAATTCACTTTTCGTGTTGCATTTTTGCATGCGTCTGTTTTGTTCATCAATTTGCTCTAGGACTTGACAAATTTGATTCTCGCGCCACTAAATATATTTTCCTGCGCTACTCTTATACTCAAAAGGATTATCGGCGATACAATCTTATTCTAAATCGATTCTTTGCATGTCGAGATGTTATCAAGTTACTCTCTTTTGAGTCCACTCCCTACTATTCTACCACTACCTCTACTTGATCTTGTTCACTATCTCCCTCATTCCATCACTAGTCCCCTTTTTGCTAATTCTACAAAACATCTCTCTTATCCTGACTTACATGTTTACACTTGTCGTAAATGTTCAAATAGTGCTCCACGTGCTTCAACTCCACTACCATCATTGTCCTTACCACCAAGTCCTCCCCCGCCTGGTTCTCCACTGCCTAATTTAGATCTCCCAGTTGCTATTTGGAAGAGTAAGAGGTGTTAAATCCTATTTCTAATTTTGTTTCCCAAGTTCATTTATCTTCTTATTTTTGTTTTCTTGCCACTTTGTCTTTTGTTTTTCTTTCTAAGTTTGTTACAGAGATTTTATCTCATGTTAGTTTAGAACTTGGGAGCATGCCATGAAAGAAGAAAATGCTTTCCTTACAGGAAAATGATACCTAAGACTTACTGCCTCGTCCTCTAGGCAAATTAATTGTTGATTGCCGTTAGGTGTATGTTGTTAAGGTCATTCTAATGGTACCGTTGACAAATAGAAAGCTCGGCCTGTTGCCAAGAGGCATATCCAAGTTTATGAGTTTAACTATTCTAAGACTCTCTCACTCGTCGCAAAAATTGCTTTTGTTCATCTTTTCATCTCTCTTGCTACATATTCTTCGCCTTTACATTAGTTAGATGTGAAGAACGCATCATTACATGGTGATTTATAATAGGAAATCTATATGGAGCAACCACCAGGGTTCGTTGCTAAGGGGGAGTCAGAGTTTGTGTGTCCTTTAAAGAAGTCATTGTATGGGCTCAATCAATCTTCTAGAGCTTGTTTTTGTAGATTTAGTGATGTTGTGACTAGTTCTTGCACACCCCAGTGCCTCGCTTTAGCCATGTCATAGTTTTGGCATTCAAATATGTGGTGTAGATCATTTTATATTTTACATGCAAAACTACACTTTGCAAAATCTTTTAGACCAACAATTTATATGAGACAGAGTGTTGAGCTGTTAAAAAAGATTACATAAATAAGATGAGTGTTTCGAAAAAGAAAATGTTAAGGTGAATGTGAATGTGTGAAAAGACTAGATATAACAAAATTAGGAATGAAAGATTTGTACAATGGCAGGGGTCACACCAATTAAGTATAAGTTGAGAGAAAATAAATTAAGATGATTTGGACACATACAACATAGACTAGTTGAGGCAGTAGTAAAAAAAAGTGACAAGATCATGATTAATGAAAATACTATGGAGAATGGTAGACCTAAATTAATATGAGATGCCGTATTAACAAAATATATGAATTTAATAAAATTAACTAAATATATGACCCTTAACAGAGCAGAATGACATAAAAGGATTTTATATAATCGACCCCAACTGACTGGAACAAAGGCTTACTTTGGTTTGGTTTGGTTTGGTTATGTAGATGACATTGTGATTACAGTAGTAGCATTAAAAAATTGAACTCATTCTTACAAGCTAAGTTTCATACTAGAGTTGGGACAATTGAGATATTTTTTTGCCATTGAAGTAACTAGGTCACGTCATGGCATTTCTCATTTCAAGCGGTCAAAATCTATAAATACTCTTATGGATCCCAACACTAAACTGGTGGTTGATCAGGGTGAGTTGTTAGAAGATCCAGGATGAAATCGTCAATTGGTCGAACAACTGCAATATCTAATTGTTACTAAACCATATATTTCTTTTCCAATATGTGGTTAGTCAGTTTTTGGATACCCTACGAATTATTCATTGGGAAGCTATTGTGTACATTTTTTATATCTCAAAACTACACCAGTCGTGGGTTATTATACCAAACTCATGGACATAATAGGATTAGAGGCTATACAGATGCTGACTAGGTTGGATCTCCTTCTAAATTCTAACAGGAGGTCGACTATTGGTTGTTGTATATTTGTTGGAGGTAATTTGGTATCAGAAAAGAGCAAAAAGCAAACAGTAGCAGCTCGATCAACTGTTGAGTCAAAATATAGAGCTATGACTCTTACTACCTCTTAGTTGATTCGGTTGAAACATATGTTCGTTGTCTTATGAATTTGTTATGTGATAACCAAACTACAGTTCATGTTGCATCAATTCTATATTTCATGAGAGAACAAAACATATTGAGATTGACTGTTATTTTATTCAGGAGAAGTTATCACAAAATCTGATTCGTACAAGCCATATAAAATTAGTGGAACATGCTATTAGAAAGAGAATAATGGGAAGCCGTGTACCCCAAAAGGATAGACAAGACTTTTATTTATAATAAAATTAGGCAACGCCACTATATCTTTATACGCACACACAGTAGATAATAAATATATAATAATAACACTAATACAATATATATCTAACACCCCCCTCAAGCTGGAGCATATATATCTACCATGCCCATCTTGTTACATAAATAAGAAATACGCGGACCCGATAGAGATTTAGTGAAAATGTCTGCCACTTGGTCCCCTGTAAGAACTGATCCAAAAGTAACGCCTTTCTGATATTCTGTAGGGACAAAATGGCAGTCAACCTCAATGTGCTTCGTTCTCTCATGAAATACTGGATTTGTGGCAATATAAATAGCCGATGTATTATCAACCCAGAGTCTGGTAGATCCCTGAATAGGAAAGTGTAACTCTGTAAAATCTGCTGTAGCCACAAAATCTCAGCAGTCGCTAAAGCCATGGCTCGGTATTCAGCCTCAGCACTAGACTAGGAGACCACAGTCTGCTTCTTGCTCTTTCAGGAAACCAAATTCCCACCAACAAGATAAGAGTAACCAGAGCTGCATCTCCTGTCAAATGTACATCCAGCTCAATCAGCATCAGAGTATCATTCCATTTCCATATGACCATGATCAGAAAACTAGATACCCTTCCCTTGGTTTTTGTGCAAATACTGAAAGATGCATAATATCGCTTGCTAATGGGGAACACGGGGATCAGACAAAAACTGGTTTACTACACTAACTGGATAAGCAATATCTGAACGAGTCATAGTAGTAAGATAATTTAGTCGTCCCATTGTATGCCGATACTGGTCAGGATCAGAGAGAGGCACTCCTTCCTTCGGTTCTAATTTGGCATTAGTCTCCATAGGTGAATCCACTCCTTCAGTATTTTTATATCCTGCACGCTCCAGAATGTCAAGAACATATTTTCGCTGAGAAATGAACACACCTTATTCCTGGTTACTTCAATGCCTAGGAAATATTGAAGTTCACCAAGATCTTTCATCTGAAACTTGGTGCCCATGAATGAATTAAGCATAGCAATCCCTCAACTGTCACTACTAGTAATAGCAATGTCATCCACATAGACAACGAGTAATATGCGTCCCGCTGAGGTATGACGAAAGCATACAGTATGATCCTTTTCAGATTGTTGAAGACCAAACTCTTGTACCACAGAACTGAAACGGCCAAACCAAGCCCTGGGAGACTGCTTCAGTCCATATAAGGAGCGCTTTAATCAACATACATGACTAGGGGACCCCCCTGAGCAACAAAGCCGGGTAGTTGCTCCACATAAACCTCTTCCTCTAAATCACCATAAATGAAGGCATTTTTCACATCAAGTTGATATAAGAGCCACTAATGAGAAGCAACCAGCGATAAGAACAGACGAACGGAGACTATCTTTGCAACAGGTGAAAAAGTATCATAGTAGTCAAGACCATAGGTCTGAGCATAACATTTGGCCACTAAACGAGCCTTCAACCGCTCAAAAGAGCTATCAGAACGAAATTTGACGGCATAGACCCACTTACAGCCGATCACAGTCTTCCTCAGAGGAAGACTTACCAAGTCCCAAGTATTATTAGTCTCAAGATCATTCATTTCCTCAAGCATCGCCTTGCGTCAACCTGGATGAGAAAGAGCATCGACAACAAAATAAGGCAACTTATGCTGATCAAGAGTATTAATGCCCTGCTGGACAGTAGTAGGTAAACCACAATAAAAAGTAGTATATAAGGGATGATCTCGACAATTACGATAAGATTTGCGTAAAGCAATAGAAAAGTCACTTACCTGATTAGATGTTGGATCCAGTTGAGGAGATACTGACTCGAGTAGAGAAGAGGTGGTGGAGCCTGGTGAACTAAAGAGTCGGAGGATGATGAAAGAGCAGGTGCATCGGAGACAGCAAGTGGAGACTCCTCAAGAATATCAACCGGGGAACTAGTCACAGGAGACGATGCCACTGGTAAATCAGGGGAGGACTGATATAACAAAATCTGATCTAAACCATTAACAACATAGGAGACGGGTGGAGTAGCCGAGCCATAGAATGGAGTGGATTCAACAAACACCACATCTCGAGAAATAATAAAGCGTCGCAAGTCAGGACTATAACATCTATATCCTTTCTGAGTTTTTAGATATCCCATGAAGATACACTTTAGTGTACGAGCATCCAACTTTGTCACATTTGACCTGGTATCTCTCACATAACAGACACACTTAAAGATCTTGAGTGATAAAGTAAAAAGAATCTGCTGAGAAAATAAAACGGACAAAGGTGTAGCACCATGTAGGACAGAGGAGGGCAATTTATTAATAAGGTAGCATGCGGTCATCACAGCTTCACCCCAGAATACTTTGGGAACTCGCATCTGAAACATCAAGGCACGAGCAGTTTCCAAGAGATGCCTATTCTTTCGCTCAGCCATGCCATTCTGCTGAAGTGTGTCAGGACATGATGTCCGGTGAATAATTCCATGTGTACGCAGGTATGAACCCAACACACCACAAACATACTCACCTCTATTATCACTACGGAGGATTTTCACAGTTGTTCCAAATTGAGTGTAAACTTCATTGTGAAAGACAGTAAACACAGTTGGTAATTCAGACCGTTTTTTCATAAGATAAAGATAAATAATACGAGAATAGTCATCAATAAACGTCACAAAATACCGAAAACCAAATAAAGAGGTGACGTGACATAGGCCCCAGATATCTTAGTGAATTAAAGAGAAATGACTCATGGTTCTATGATTTTGATTGGACACATATGGCACACGCAGGTGCTTAGCAAATCGACACGACTCGCATTCTAACTATGTAACCTGACTGAGACTGGGACATAGCTTCTTTAAACTTGGTAAGGAAGGATGCCCTAGCCGATAATGTATATCCAATATCTGAGGCGATAGCCCTGAGCATGCAACATCCAAGTCTCCTCCAGCACATACAGACCACCTACCACCCGCCCTCTACTGATAGTACTCCTCGAAACTAGATCTTAAAAAACACAATGACCAGGAAAGAAAGTTACTGAGCAAATCAGATCCCTGGTAATACGACACATAGAGTAAGTTAAACAGATTAGCAGGAGTATGTAAGACATCAGAGAGTGTAATAGATGGAGATAAAGAAGCTACTCCATGCCCTTTCACCTCCAACGTTCCTCCATTTGCAACCATC
Organism: Heliamphora exappendiculata; assembly: GCA_034768845.1. Taxonomy (NCBI): domain Eukaryota; kingdom Viridiplantae; phylum Streptophyta; class Magnoliopsida; order Ericales; family Sarraceniaceae; genus Heliamphora; species Heliamphora exappendiculata. The sequence continues at coordinate 7,568,176 of JAOTRH010000002.1, forward strand.
ACCCCACTGTGTTCAGAGATCAACTGATAAGATGAAAGAGTACCTGTGGAGTGGGTCATATGGACAGAAGCACCTGAATCTATCACCCATGATCTGGGGGTGGCCATACATGCAACTGGATTACCTGCAACTGTGGCGGATGGATATCAGCTGTGTTCCCAATTCGCATCTGAATGAACTGATCATATTCCTCCAGTGTCATGCCTATAGTCCTCCGCTCAGAAGAAGGGAGAGGAGCATCATACTCGGCCACGACATTGGCTACCGAGGATGTAGGGCGTTCATGCAGCTTTCAACACGAGCTCTGTACATGTCTGTGCTCTCCAAAATAATAGCAGGATCTGGTGTCACGTCCACAGCGGCTTCTACCGCGTCCTCCATCACACCCTCTACCTCGGCCGCCATCACTACGACCTCTATCACGACCTCGACCACGAAAGTTACCTCGACCACCGCCACGGAAGGCACCTAAGGCTGTATGATCACCTTGGTTAGTCGTAGGAACCCGAGACTCATCTTTACTGATTGCTTTGTTCATCCTTCTAAAAACCTTAGATAAAGATGGAATATCGGACCCAACCAAGATCTGTGAACGTGCAGAGTCAAGTTGCTGGTTCACCCCGGCTAAGAAGCAAACAACCAAGAACTACATCATATGCTCTCTAAAAATCTCGTACCAATTGGTGAAAGGGACCAGACGATCATACTCATCAGCTAATACCTTGAACTTTGTGAAGTAATCTAAAAAAGGCAGCTCTCCCTGCTGTATCCTGAAGATACTCCGCATCACGTCATACAGTCTTCACAAATCATTAGTCGAAGCAAATGTCTCCTCAAGGATAGTCCACACCTCTCGAACAGTGATGGCATTAGCAACCAAAACTTTAATGGACGACTCCATTGAATTTAACATCTTCCTAAACAATCGAGTATCATCCCTCTTTCGCCGTTTGTATTCATTAGAACCTTTCTCAGGGGGGATCATTAAACAAGTGATCTTCCTTTTCCATGCATTCAATTGTAAGCAAGACCTTCTTCTTCCATAACATATACGTTTGTGGTCCAGTTAATCTCGAATCCACTAGTCGTGTGGAGAACGAAAACACATCTATGATTCCTTGTCTATCAGTACTCATTGGAGTTTCGCCAACCCGTCTTTCACAACTCATTGGAGAGTCCCCAACCCTTGTCGAACTCTCGGTTGACATCACAATCTAGCAAATAACAAGGAACCACACGCAACTACAACTTTAAATAATCATAAATGGACCACCAAACATAGCTTCAAACTATTTTCATGGATTCAAACACCTTGTGACAGTCTCCGAGACTATCAAAACTGCTGAAACCGGCGCGACTGTTCTGGCGACTTGACTAGGTTTTCGGTACTGTTTAAATGGTCGAAAACTATTTTTGGAACACAATCGGTGACTTTGGTGACTGTTTAGTGGGTTTTTGGTGGATTTCGGCGACTAATAGGGTGGCGGCAACTGGTGTCGGCGACGACTGCGCACTAGTTTGGTGGTGTCGGCGCCTGGGGTGATGGTTTTGGTGGGTTTTGGCGCCAGAAGTGGTGTGACAAGAGGCTGTGAATCTCGCTGAGGGTGGTCGAGAGTGGCTGTCGGGAGATCGTCGGTCACTGTTGCCGGGTGTGGTGAGGTTGTCGGCACTGTAGGAGGTCGTCAGCTGGATGTAGGTGGTCGTCGGCACTGTGGGTGTTAGTCGACGACTGATGGGTGATCGTTGGTCACTAGTGGTTGGTCATCGGCACTTTGGATGTCGTCGGCACTGTGGCAGAAGAAGAAGGTCGTCGGCACTGTATGTTAGTCAAAGGAGCTGTTCAAGGGTTGATTAGTGGCTGGGGTGGCTATGGTTAAGGTTAGGGTTTTATGAAAACTAGAATTTCATGGTGACTCTGATACCATATTATTATAAAGAGAATAATGAAAAGTCGTACCCCAAAAAGATAGGCATGACTTTTATTTATAATAAAACTAAATAACGCCACTACATCCATATATGCACACACACACTAGATAATGAATATGTAATAATAATACTAATACAATATATATCTAACAGAACAATTGGCATATTTGTTTACGAAGTTTTTGTGTGGTTTTCGAGTGAGATACATTTATAACAAGTGAAGTACATATGTTATATATGCACTAGCTTGAGGGAGAGTATTGAAGTTATTTGTCATTATAACATTTTGAAAATATAAATAGACAGTGGAGCTAACCCTAGGGTTTAAACTCTCTCATTCTTCTAATCTTCTCCCCCTTTTCACTTTAATAGTACCCTAACATGAAAGATAGCATTCTAGTTAACAACCAAAAATTGTTTTTATCTAATTTCCTAATCTAAATTCAAGGAGTTTGTATCCATCACACAGTGTCATTGTACAAGAGCAGCACGCCTCCATATCCAATTATCGTATTTATGAAATCAATAGTAGTGTGCCTTTACATTGCATGTACGGAACAAGTAAATGGACTTCTATGGATAGTTAGGAGGAAGAAATACACACACACGCACACGTGCCTTAGTCGCTTGAATTAAAAATTCAAAATGTATAAACATAAAGGGTAACACAAAAGGTTGAAGGTGAAAACATGAATTGTGAAATTGCAAAATTAACTTCCATATTATTCTCAAAGGCAAGAGCAACCCTCCACAATAGAGTGAGATTCTATGACCAAATTCAGTCATAGGGTTTCACAAGCCTTGAAGAACTATATGTGAGATACTTAGCACTACCATCCATTCATTTAACAAGTGTATATCTCCTAAACGTTGCGAGCGGGCGTGCAATCCAGTAGAGGCAATAAACACACACTTAATCCACTAGCAAACTAAAATAGAGTAATGTCCACAAAGTTGCGACGATTTCACTATGAGATAAGGCAATACAAAATAGTGGTACAAAACCCTAAAAAGAAGCAACAAATATAAGTACCCAAATCGGGTCATAAGCCAAAAACATATCAAATCCATTAAGTTGCGATGCCTTTAAAAGTGGGTTGGATCATGGGCCAAATCCCCAAAAATAACTAGGCTCTGCACGCCTAGAATAATCTCCTGACTGTGAGGAGAGGGAGCAAAATTTGGTATGGAGTTCACTTATAGATGAAAAAGAATCCAATCTGGGAGATTAATAGACCGTGAAGAGAAGAAACCAGAGAGAGAGAGAGAGAGAGAGAAAGTTAATCAACTAAATGTTTGTTCCAGCAGAAAGAATCCCTCCCATGTCACAGACATAGGTACTTATAGGGGCTCTAATATACAATCTAACCTAAACAGCCTCATACTCACGTGTCTCGACACGATAGATCGACTTGTCATATCACTTAAGTGGACATATGAGTTGCTCGTGATTATTAAGGGGGTGCGGACAACCCTCACATCATAGGCAAGGAAAAAAAATCTCGTTAACCAATACGAATATAAATAGAACAAATGAATAAAACTAAACCCTAAGATACATCATGACTCCATTTTCGAGAGGCCTTTGAGGACTTAATGAGAGCCATCATGGCGGATCTTGTGCGGCTTGGTTAGCGTATAAGCTATGGAAAGGAAAAACACTTTTTCTATGAATAAACTTGAAATTATCTATGAAATTCGATGTAAATAATATAGAGAAGATACAATATAATGGGCATTCTTCCTCTTGCACCGCCATTGCAAAAGAGATTTTCACACTACTCAAATCTCTAAGGTTATCCAGAACAAAAGGGAGAGCAAAGAAACAAGTAACAACAGACAATTACATAGTCAAGATATAAGCATTTAAAACCATCCCCAAAACTGTCACTATCATTTTCTGGTCTGGCAATGAAAATCCATGCAATTCTTGAAGAAGTCTCTCATTCTGCATAACGATGGTGAATTCCTCTGGATCGGTTAAGGACTTGCCACCTGTTAACAATTTTGTTGCAAAGCTATATGTACAAATCCAAATGAAGCTGTTTCTAACCCTATTTCTGCCATCCCCAATCCTTGCTCTCCCAGCGCTCCCCTCGCCCTTGTCCCTCCAAAAACAAATGAGTGGAAATTTGGTTAAAGCTTGATATCATATGGACCACTCCAATCCTTAATATCTTTCTTTCTAATCAAATCCTTTAAAGCTTCCCAACTTATCCCAAAACCTCTTCTAACCATTTTTTTATTGAAGAAAAAATATATATTCTAATATATTCAATCCTTACTCTTACAATAATTCCATCAGATTTGAGTAAAACTTAGAAAATTTGATGAAGGATTTGGTTCATCCTCGATTTGATGCAAGTTTGGCGAAAGAACAGGAGCTCATTTTTAAGTTTTAACCCCCTTTTCATCAAAGGCGAGTTAGATGACGGATTGGATATGCCCTTATTAAAATCAATGATAACTTATAACAGATGAAAACTTACAGCTGTTTCATCCAACCACTCCTACAACGTCAGTAATCCATATCAGCAACAAAGAAACAACAATTTAACCCAAAAGGAGACAGGAAAATCGCAACACTGAAACTATTGCGGGAAAGCGTAAACCCTAAATCAAAATTTCCTTTTAGAAACGATCAAATCGGAAACAAAGGAAATGTGTCAAAGAAACATAATCCCTGAACAGCATTTATTAGAAAGAGAGATACAAAAGGACCAACACTAAGCTCATAGTAAGCAATGAACAGAAACCAAGGGTGCCCAAGATACCTAATATCAATTAACACAAATAAGCATACACGTAGTGATAAGTCACCAATCGGCTCAAAAGTGCAGTTCAGGATTAGGCTCAGCAATGTGTAGCGAGGCATCCAACACTCTCCTGGAAACCTTCAGAACTGACAAGTCTCAAACGTGGAAATGCCAACAAACTGAATTGAACCAATGCACCAACACACAAAACATAGCTTATAATAGCAAACATAATATAAAAATAAACTTATATCACATATCACGAGAACACATAACTCCTTCGAATCAAAACTGTGATATGTTAAATCATTCTAAAAACTTAACTGCTAGGAAATATACCCACAATATATATCAGGTCATCCAACACAACTATATATATATATATATATAGAGAGAGAGAGAGAGAGAGTGTACTTGAATTGATTAGAGAGTTGCCACATGTAGGGATTGACCCAAGTGAGGGCAGAGAAAGCGAAAGATCCAATCCAGATGTTGACGAAACGATCTGGGTCGGTGTGGGGAACCCCTGGGTCGCCTCTGTACGCATTCCCAAAGTATTTCTCCATTCCTCTGTTCCTCTCGCTCAAGCTCCGAATGCTGCCGTCTCACCTCTTCCTTTCATCCACACTTCCTTTATCTTGAAGGTTAAGGTTCGGAGTGAGCGAGTTCGAGTGTTCGACCCCGTTTGGCGATTTGGAATGTTTAAAAAAATTGATTTTTAAAAAGTTTAGTTTTTTTAAATTTAAAGAAAAATGAAAAAAAAAAGTGAAGAGTATTTTGGGATATTTTTTTAAGGTAGTTTTTTTTTATTTTTATTACAATATTTAATATATTTTTAGTTTTTATTTTTAAGTTATGGTATTTAAAATATTATTACTATTTTTATTTTTATTTTTATGAGAAGAGTTTGCTTTTTTTAATTTGAGCTGCTATATTTATTTTGTTTCAAAGAAAAAATATTTAAGATGTGTATTATTTTATTTTTTTTTTTAAAAATGACGTTTTATACGTGCCAAATATTATATTTTAAAATTTGATTTTTTTTTAAACAAAAAAATTAGCTTTTACGAAATGTTAAATTGGGAATAAAGTTACTTTTGTACGCAGAGCCGGCCTGAGGAAAAGCAGGTAATGTTGCTGCAATTTTTATTTTTTGTTAAAATTTAAAGTTATATTTAGATTTAAATTCAATATAAATATGTTAAAAAATTTTATATTGATAATTTTAGATGGATCCCGAGTAGTAGTTCTCATTATTTGTATTTTTTTTAACTCAAGTTCAAGTTATTTTACTTTTTAAATTTTAATTTTTAAGTTGCAATATTTTTATGTTATTTTAAGTCATTAAAATCTTAATTATTTAAAATACTAAATAATACAAATAGAATATATAAAAAAATTAAAAGTTACGATCAACGTATACTTAAGTCATAATTTTTTTCTAATCCTAAAATATTAGTTCTTATTTTACCAATAATCAAATATAAAATATTAAATAAGAAAAATATTCTATTGTTAAAAAATTTATAATAGATAAATTAAAAACTTGATATATAAGATATATAAGTGGTACTATATTGTTTTTAATTTTTTTTATAATCTTAATTTTTTTAAACTATGATTATAAATATATTTAATCTACTTAAATTTTTATAATTAATTTTAAAAATTATCTTAAAATTTATTAAAACTCATATTTCGCTTTTGGCTACTGAAATTTTCAGACCGGCCCTGTTCGTACGTAATAGACCGCAAGACTAATGCCCCATTTGGACTATATTTTTTACTTGTTTATTCATTTTTTTGACCTTGTTCTTATTTTCTTCCATTGTAAAAAACTAAAAAAAGTATTAAAAAAATAACAAAAAATAAAAAAATCACTAAGAAAATAAGTAACAAAAAAATGATTTATTGAATTGTTTTGATTTATGTTTGTTATTTTAAAACTTTTCTGATATATTTAATCAAAATATTTTATTTTTAAAATTGGTCTCGACTAATGTAATTAAAAATTATAATAATTTATTCCTAACCGATAACTTTGACAAAGATTCAAAGTAGAAGTTAAAACACCCCAAATATGGTGCCCCAAACAGGGCATTGGCATTGCTTACGCGGCAGAGATTTTCATAGGTTTTTAAGCTTTTTGTGGTTTTAAAATTGATCTAATTTTTTTACTTTTTGATAGAATTTGTGTGTTTTAACCAAAAAAAATTTAAGAAAAATAGAAAAAATGCTGACTCGGGGTTTTTAGTTTAAAAATCCTTCATAGAATTGAAGCCCCAAATGACAGCTAAGTTACCAAAACTAGGTTACGAAATAATTAGTAATGATAATAAATAAGTTACGAATATAAAATATTATTATATTTTAAAAATAATAAAAATTAAATAAAATATTTTAAATTTTTATATTTTAATTTAATTTTTTTAACTTTTTTAACAACCAGACAACCTTATCTTTTTAGTATTTTTAACCCAAAAATTAAGAATAACCATCAGGCCTGAGTAAATAGATTTTATGAAATACATACATAATCCTTATTTTTTAGTGTGCTCAATAAAGATGTGTCAATTCAAAAATAAAAAACTAACACAAGTATTAAAATTTAGTGTATAAGTACTAAATGCTCCTAATTGTTAAGCAACAAACCATCAAACCACCTAATCCATTTATTTTATATAGCTTCTTTATATTTGGATTAATATTATTATTATTATTATTTGCAACCTTCAATGTGAAAGGGCTATTTCCACAACCAGAAATACTCTAGGAATATTTATTTTGAAAGTTTTCAACTCATTTGTCCAAATATATTGAAAATCGTTAAATCACATAAAAATTTCTAAACATATGAATCTCAATACATAATTCAGTAATCTTCAATTCACTAATTAGCTAAAATCATATAAATAATTATTTATTTAGTAGTTACAGAGTACAAATTCAATTTCATAAGCTAATGATATGGGGCGAGCCCGATCAACAAAAATAATAGTCACAAAACATACAAAACCAACCTAACACACTTCGGTTGGGTAAGTGAGAGACAAAAGGCATCTCGCCCATTCTCTTTGAACACCGTCATTGGTCGAAGCACCATATTCATAAAGCCAGGATGGTACTCTCAAAACTAGTAGAAGTTGAATCCATTCATACAAACCAGCTGTGCATTTTTTCACCTTCATAACAAAAATTGAAATTAACTACATAAGAACTGTTTAACAGTTTGCAATCAAAATAACTACCACTTGAAGGTTCAGAACACCGGTTGGGTCTAATATCAATTTGAATCCAAAAGTACAGTGATTAGATTCTTGTGGGAAATTCAACTTCTAAATCTTCACTTCAACTGCACATCAGCATCCAAAGAAAGTGCTTTCCCGTGGTGGTTGAAGATCATGAAATCCAAATTCACAGGTAAATAGACTACCCTGCACTCAAGAAGATGGGAATCTCGACATCAATTATCCAACATTCCAGATGAACAGCAAATCAAATATAGCCAGATAAACATTTCATAGAATAATTCGGAAGTTGAATCATCGGGAAAGAAAAGTAAACGAAAAGGTTGAGAATCAGCAGCAATATAACTTGCTATTATAAAAAAAAAAATGTACCTGACAAGTTCCAACCCAAAGCTTTACAGATGCCACTGGTCTAAAGACTGTACCTTAGCTTTCACACACACACACACACACACACACACACACATATATATACACACACGAGGCCGCTCACGCACTAGTCTCATAGCACGTTAAATGGTGGCCCTGGTTCATAGAATATCTATAGTAGTGTTGATCTACAAGTATAGA
>JAOTRH010000002.1:7576778-7589821 GCA_034768845.1 Heliamphora exappendiculata
GAAGTTATTTCTTCTCCCAAGTAAGCTATTTATTTGGAGCCCTTTGAAGGATATAGGGTTTAGATCTTCTTCTGTTGATTGTTTTAAAGTCTGTAATTTTGAGTCTTGGTTGCTTGAATGTATAACCTATTTTTGCATATGCCTATTCCCTCCTCCTAATTTCCAGTAAAATCTTCATTGAAATGAGAATAAATTGACGTGCATATCTTATGCCCTCTATCAGTTACATCTTTATCTTGTTCCTCATGGATTCAAACAGGGGCAGAGGCTGGAATTTTGTTACAGGGGCAGGCCATGGTCAAAGACTCAAAACTAGTCATGCCAAACATGTTCAATGAAGATTTATATCATGGAGAGTGCAAGATAAATAATAAAGGAGCTAAAAAATTTACTATTTTTTTGTGTTGCTTGTTGTCTGCAAAATTTGCTATAAAAAATACAAGGCTGTCATATTTATGCTTGAATATGAAGGCCGAAGAAGAGAACGATCCATGTTTAATCTGCTCAACCTGATGAGTTTTGCTAAAACAACATATAGATAGAGCGCAATTAAAACAACATACTTGGATCATGAAGTAATGGGCCTTGCATGGTGCTATTCAATTTTGATTTCCTATTAGGCGTCTGAATCCAAAGCTAATGGAGCACCAATACGGAAGAAGAAGAAGAGAAAAGAGAGAAGAATAAGAACCAACCCCAAATCAATATCTCAATTTACTCCATTATCAAATCACAGTCTGCAAAACCTATTGCATTAGGGCCTATCTGTAGGAAAACCAAAAAGGAAATAAAGATGTCAGACCCCCACCCCTTTCTTCAAACACTCTTCGATTCAAATCTGTCATGCTTCTACAACTAGCTTTTGTCTCCATGTTAATGTGGCCATTGGCTTGAACAACTCAGTCCATTGTAATCAATGATAATCATGTCGGTTGTGATTAGTGCTATTGCCTGTTTTGCCATTAATTTTATCCAGGTCTCCTTTTTCCTGTAGAAAAATATTTGTATTGGAGCAGAATTGGATGCTTTTCCACACATACAAAATCTTAGAGAATTTCCGAAGGAAGAGCTTCCTGGAAAAGTTGTCATGGTCCGATTTGATTCTATCATATTACTTCGCGAAGGGTGGGACCTGCAATCTTCATCTGTCAGCAGTGCATTTTCCACCATTAAATATTTATACAATGCTGGGGCGAAAGTAATTCTAGTTAGTAATTGGAGTGTGAAAAGTAGTTTAGAGCTTCTTGCGCAAGAATCTGTTGCAGGTAACTGTTCCTGCTTCTAGTTTGCCAATTCTTGATGGTTTTTCAACCTGATCATTCACTTATAGGGTTTACTTAACATTTTAGTTTGTGAAGTTCACGACAAGGGTTTTTAGCCTTGGGGAGTGTCTTATTATTCCTTTGCTCTCGATGTCTCAGAATTTCTGTCAGCGGTTCTCCAACTTAAAGTTGTGCCAGCAAAACTGATCTCTGGAAACATGCATTTCAGGATGGAAGACACAGATAAATATGATATTCTTCTTCTTGAGAATCTCTCTCAGTTCAAAGAGGAGCTTGCCAATTGCTCAAAGTTTGCTGAAGAGTTATCAGCAGGGATTGATATCTTTGTTAATGATGCATTTTCTCAATCTCATAGAATTCTGGCCTCAACTGTTGGTATTACTCGCTTCTGCTCTGCATGTGTTGCTGGTTTTCATTTCGAGGAGACCTTGCATCAAGTAAAGAACGTCATGGAAACCAACAAAAAGCCATATATTGCCATTGTAAACCTTTATCTCTATCTACTGCATTTAAAATGTATTTTCCAAAGCATGTGTTTCACGTTACATTAATATTAGGGCTTATCTTTGTTTACTTTGTCTATCACTCCTTATTAATAGTTTGCCGTGGATGCAGATTGGAGGTGGTAAAATCATAGAAAAAGCAGCTGCCTTAAATTTCTTGGCTTCTAGATGTGATGGTTTAGTGTTTGTTGGAATGATGGCATTTCAAATAATGCATGCCTTAGGATTGGCTGTTCCTATGAAGTTGGTAGAACATGGAGCATTTGAAGAAGCTTTAAAGATAATCCAGTTGGCGAAGCTTAGAAGTATTCCAGTTTTATTTCCAAAAGATTTTTGGTCCATGAATAATCATATCCCAAATCAATTGGAACTATATCCTGCTCAGAGTATATTGGACGGTGAGGTTGCATCTTTTTAACTTCGAATGTTGTAGAGTATATCCTCACAATCAGGGATCATTAAGCATTGGAAGGTTCTTAGGAAATTTTACTTTATTTTATTATTAACTTTGGGATTTAATTACTTGTCCTTGTATTGAATCACTAGAATATTGTCGGTATTGATCTTATTGGTTGGGCACTGTTGAGGAACTACCATGCAGCTTTCAGTATTGTAAAAAATTGTAAATTAACGTCAATCATACACCTTTTAGATTTTGTCCTTTGGTAGAATATAGGGTTAATAGTGGTCCTCCACTGTTTTTGTTTTTGTTGATCTGATTCAAGGATAGGAACCTTGGTTGGATGTATAGGTTGGATATATATATGTTTTTTGATCAGCAACAAAAAGCAATTTTGTTAGCATGGATATTTTGCGTTGATGAAACTAATCCGCCATTGGAACTGCCTTGGAAATCAAGGTTGATAAATTTAGTATTGGGGAAGGTGGTGTGCTTAAGCTGTAATGTTGAGCACACATGGTGTATTCCGCATTAGCTCATGAGTACAGACCAGTTGACCAACGGATGACCCCCTTGATGATTGGATGCCTAATTTATTATTCAAAAAGCAATGTTTTCTTTTATTGTCCTTTACGTGTAAATTATGGAGATATCACTGCCCCTTCAAGCCTCCTCTTTCCTTTCTAGGTATATCATGTCATATTTGTTTGCTTGAGCTTGCTGGTACCATCACTGGACCTTGTTGCACATGTTGATCATCATCTTATTCTTGACTATTTTACTTCCTGTTGGCCTATTCCAGGATTTCTCAGATGCATTTATCTCTAGTACCTTCTTCCCTTCTTTTATTTACCTTTCATACAAGAAAGAATGACATATAACTCTCTTAGAAACATATGGTGCACTCCTGCTCTTGTGCTTCACCTCATTTGCAACTGTCAGTTCTCTTACTCGTGACCGATCAACCTGAAGTACCAAGATGTGGATAGTTAAGGTAAACAGCTGGTCCACCAATGAGGGTGTTGCTTACTCTTTTTTTTGAGTTCCTTCATCGTATACCGTTGTTTTATTATTAAATGATCAAATGGCACGTATCTCACCTCTTTTGCCTGTATAATAATATTTGTTTAATTTGAATGTGCTTGATCATGTATTTTTATTTCTACATGCATAAACTAGTCATCGGTTATTAAGAAACTTGATATAACACTGCAAAATTAAGTAAAGTGTTTGTAAGGCTGAATCATCAAAGTGCCGTCCTTGCATTTGATATTACTATTACTTTTGTTCTTCTAACATTCTATATTTGTAATAATCTATTATTAGTTTCTTAATCATTGGTATTCTTTCTTTTAGGTTGGCTACCTATTGATATTGGGCCAAAGTCTTTGGACGAAATTTCTTCCCTGCTTTCAGCATGTGAGGTGAGCCATGGAGTTGTACAAGTTGTAACTTACAACATAACATTTACCATTATTTGATTTTGCCATGTTATGCAAAAATTGTTTCTGTCTCTAAGATTTCTTTCTTGTATAATATACATTTAATGACATATGCTCACCATTTTCGCCACCCTCTTAGAGATAATTCATTTTTCTATTTACTCTTTGTCATGCTACAACACATGTTATAAAGTGAAGATGACAGATGTTACCATTGATCTACTAAGGTTATCTGGTTGGACTCTCTCTGCCTGAATGTCAGAGGTTTAGTCCCTCTTATTGCCTAACGTAAAACAAAATAAGAAGGAAAAAATAAAGGAAAATAGAAAGCAAGAAGTTCTCTTGATTTTTTCCATATACAACAAGAAAAGAAAAAAAGAAAGAAGCCGAAACATGAAAGGGCCTATTCTTTTCAAACTTTGATGTATATTCCGTGTCTTCGTCGGGAATTGGGTTTGACATTATGTGGAGCAATGCATTACTTGGTCTATTCCAGCCTTTAATATAGTTGAAGTAATTTCTTAGGATGTAGTCAAGTATACCTGGCGGATATTACAATGAAAGTGGTCCTTTTATGTACTTGATTCGTATTGACACAAAAATCAAGAGATTTCGGATTTGGAAATTGGTGCTCATGGTTGTTTCACCCTGGTAGACTTCCGGAGTTCTAATCCTCTTATGCATATCTTGCGCACCCTTTGCTTTCAAGAAACTATTTCAATCATACTTAATGTTTCCTTTTTTGTGTTTTTGTTTCTATTAATAAAAAAAAATTGACATGAAACTGGACCATATTGAAGTTGTTTGTGAAGGATCAAAGGTGATCTCTTTATGCTGATTCTAAGAAATTGGTTGCGGTGTCTTTGTATAATTGTCCTCCTGATTAGCTTTGGGTCTTGTGGAAAGCCCAGCTGGTTACTTAACTTGAGGGTCGCTCTATGGTAAATTGAAAAAAATGGATGTTGTAATTAGTGACCTTTTCACAAAGAGATTATGCAATTGAAAGTCAATATGGTAAGTAGATGCACTAGAGCACGGTTCTCAAGTAAGAAGGCATTGAAGAGTCTATCATTTTGGAAGTGAGTCATCTCTTAGTGGGGACGAAGGGTTTGTTGATCCTATGCTTATCGAGATTGGGCAAATATGCATCAATTTTTTGGTGTGCATCGGTTGCTTTTTGTTTAAGGAAAATGGTTCGGTTTCCTAGTTTGTTTCTCTTTTGTGATTGTGCATCTCATTTACCCTGGTTGACAATGCACTATACACAATCAGTTGTTTTCTATGGAGAGATACATTTGGAAATAGAACTTTCCTTAGAGAAAAAGACGTATTGTTCCTCTCGAACTTTATAGCTCCACGTACTCCTCGAGGTTATATTCTGACGCATTCTCCTCTTCCTCATCACCTAGCATAAAACACCATAAGCTGCGATGTCTAGAAAGAAACTCTAAAACCCTACATTTCTTACTTAAGCAATATTACCAATCATAGATTGCAAATAGGATACATCAAAGATAGCAATAAATTGATGTAAATGCATAATGCATGTGACCATTCCCACCCAAACAGAACCAATAAGGATTCCTTACCCAAGGGTTCGTAAGATAAGACTTCCTGAATTATTTCTATTTTAGAATAAACTTTGAGATAGAGGAGACTTTAAGGATATTTTGTCGAGATAAGGACTTGCAAAAACCGAGTAGTTGCAGAAGCAAGGTCTCATCCTCGTAGAAGATAAAGTGAAAAGTATCTCGATGTTTCGCCCTGGGAATTTCGCGAGAGTTTTCGCCGCTTTGAAATAATAAGTTTCAAAATATCGCAAAAATTCCTCGTGGTTTTTCTCTAAGAACTCGGAAGGCCCCAAGACCCCAACTCCTATGCCAAAGCAGTTGAGTGCAAGGAGGTCAAAACAGAGAAGCTTTTCTGATACGAAGCTGGAGCTGCTAACTATAATGGATGCGCTAACTATGGATATGATGTCGGGAATAGATTGATTTTATATCACCTTTCAATTCGAATTAGCAAAGACAATGTCTCCTTGCATAATATGGATTCCAAACATTCATGATCTGGATGTGAATGAGTCGAATTATTTATCCCTCGGTCTATTAGTGAACTACATCTCCAGGGATTGTGAAAGATGTGCCACTAGAAATATTTTTGTTTTTTCTTCGACTCATATTCCCCAAAAAGCGGATTCCTCTCTAACAGCTCCGATTAAATTAAATATGTGCGTTAAGATACGAATGCTTCTTATTCCACAACAACAAAAGCACTTTTTCACTCTTTTATATACTAGGGGATTTCACCTAGGAAAAGAAAATGTTCCACATTAATAGATTTGGGTCCATAACTAGCACTCACCAATGAAGCTCTATTGATTAGTATTACACAGAATAAATCAATTATAGACACTAATACAATTCGATTCGCTCTTCATAGACAAACTTGGGATTTGCAATCCTAGGTAAGAATCAGTTCAGGATCATGGGATTCTTTTCTATCATATAGGAAGGGCTGCTGCACAAAATGTACTTCTAAGAAATTGCCCCATGGATCCTATATCTAACTATATGAAGAAGAAATCATGTAACGAAGGGGATTCTTATTTGTACAAATGGTACTTCGCACTTGGAACGAGCATGAAGAAATTAATGAAACTTCTTTATCTTTTGAGTTGTTTTATTGGATCGGTTGCTCAAGATTTCTCTACCTAGACCCATCGGAAAAAATGGGATCACTTCTTATGGACTCGTTGAGAATGATTTTGATCTAGTTCATGGCCTATTAGAAGTGGTAAGCGCTTTGGTGGGATCTACGCTAGCAGAAAAAGATTGCAGCCAATTTGATAATGATCAAGTGATATTGCTTCGTTGGCCTGAACTAAGGAATTCCTTAGATATGATACAAAACCGATCTTGTTCTATCCTTGATAAGAGATTTCTCTATGAAAAATACGCCGAATGGGAACATAATGAATGGAACCATAGTTAATGTTATGGTACCATGTGAGGAACATGAGTGGTGATATTTGTAGATGGTGGTTGGATCTATGTACGTCTTGAGTCATGCTATGTCTTGAGTTGTGTACCCTAAAATGGTGCGAATAGGAACGTGATGAATGGGAACATAGTGAATGGGAACGCCATAGTATTGTGTGAGTAAGGAGAGATGACAGAACTTAATGAATTGGAATGAGATGGGTTCTCTTGAGTGAGACCTTAGAAACAACTATTATATGTTGACATGAAACAAGTAAGTGGCAAGGTTTTAAATATCGGCTGTTACGTATCGAGATTTTGAGCCTCTAATATCGATATTTACTAATGTATCGGCCGATACTGTTCGATATCTACCGATACATGATCGTATCACCGATACCGATACGTCTTTTGATATCCACCATTTAGAGCCAGTTCTGTTGTTACCATAAAGATACCCAGCATATAAGGCAAGCAAGAACTTACGACCAATGCTTCTTGACCATTCGATACACAAAGCAAGGGCTGGAGTACAAGGCTGTTCGCTTAGAAAAAGTGATCGAAGATATAAATTTATATTGGTGTGCAATCTTATTGAACATGCGCAAAGAGTGGCAAAGCTAATGCCTCAAAACTTTCGACGAAAAGGAGCAACCCTCTTTGACCATACTCGACCTCGCTGTAATTCCATTAAAAAAGCCTTGGTGTCCAAGGGTGGACGAAAAGAACCAAGACGAGGGGAGGGCGGACCTTCAATCTCTTTATGAATAATAATCTCAGTTGCAATAGGGTTGAAATGCATTTCAGCTCGGAGGAGGAAAAGGCTCATGTCACCTCCAATTTCATTAATAAAGGTTGTTATTTCCATTTTAATGAGAATTTGTATGAGTAATGTTTGCATTGCATTATTTTTTAATGTTATGTATGCGTGTCTTTTATTCTACAAAGTAGATGATCTGGTGTGTAGAGTTCGAGCATCCATTTATGCCTCTCAAGATTCGAAGATTGATACTAATTCAAATGTGAATGCCTGCACCTAATCGAAAATAGATGACGCTAGTGAAGCATTCAATTATACAGCTGAGTTGCCAAATGAACATTGGGCAAATTCCCATTGTGAGCCATGAGTGAAGGTGGAGTTGAAAGCTGTTCAACCCGCAATGTATATGACCTAGTTTATTCGTTCCTTAATCGTGTAACCAAGTACCCGCAACTTGCTTATTATTCCCACCCACCTGCCAACTTATTCTTATTCCTTCTTGAGCTTCCTTGAGATCAAATAACAAGTCTTTCATCGATCTATCATAGATAAGTGACCGCCCATCTACACTTTGATTTTCCAGTTGGATGTTTAGTTCACTATTTAAAGTGTACTAATTCATCATCAGTATGATCAATCTTCCAAGACGATTATAAAACAAGGGATCTAAAGAAGTCTTCTAGGGTCACCTTAGGAGATAGAACCACTTTTGCATACCATTTGATGTAGGTCAATCATTTTTCCATCTAGTAACGCAAGTGAATACTCCAACACCTCTTTAGTGTGTGGAGTAAGACACGTCATCAAGTGGGGCCTTCAAATCCTTAGGTTTCATGACTGAACGCATATATTCAATCATGAATTACCTTTTCTAAGGGCCTAATGGAAATCCACGACCCAACCATCATTTAAATGATAGAAAACACACACTATGATAAAGAAATGAAGCATCATCAATTTTTTTTGAAAAATGGAGAAGATCCAAATTCAGGAGAATAAATGATGCAAAATTACTTTTATCTACTTTTCCTCAATTTTCTCGTCATTGCAACGGAGTTTGGAAAGGATTTTTAAAGCGTACTAATTCATCATCAGTATGATCTGAAGGCTAAATTCAAGGATAACGTCGAAGGGTGGGAAAGGAAGAGCTGGTGTGGCACGTCAAAGGCCTCATGTAATGTTGCTGCACAAAGGGCCATAGCGTAGCTCGAGCCAGAGAGTAGATGGTTTTTAACGTAGAATGAATTTGAAAAAAGTAAGCTTGAACAAAGAAAACAACCCTTCTCTAATAGCACATCTCATTCATGTTTAAAGCAGATTGTCTTTATGATCAATTCAGTAGCAAGTTGACTTCATTAAAAAATAAAAAGAGAAAGAAAATCCATTTATTCATGGATAAAATGTCTAATGCATAATGAAAATATGATCTCCAAAAAAAAAGGTCTAGGGGACAACTTTGAAATTAATCTTAGTCTCTGCAACTTGCTTCTAGCAGCTCTCATCTTTTTCTAGTATTTAACATATCATCCCTTTGAACTGGGAACTTTCAGTAGTGGAGATTTCTTCTTTGAGTGGATATTATGAGTTAAAATCTTCTAATTTTATATTAAGACATTTTATGGATAAAATTATTCTTAATACTTACACTCTTAATTATTTAGGATACCTGGCAGTCTTTGGTGAAAGCCTAAATTACATTTATAGCTCTTTCATCTATAAAATATTTTTGTTTTAAAGGGTAAATATGATTTTTAAAACCGTTCATAGTAACTTCTTTTTGGCATTAGAGAAAGTCTCATGTCGTATAAAGGTCTAACTTTCTTTCTCGAGGGGATTGACTCCTCTCTTTCACTATTGCTCTCTTGAGTTTGAGAGTCCTAACTTTCGCTTTCTTTCCTTAGCTTTCGAGTCAAATTATCCCTCGATTTACTAGATATGTGGCTTTCTTTCCTTACTGTACTAGTAGTTGGCTAAGGCCTCTAACTCTAGGCTTCCCTAGTTTCTCTCTTTCATCTAGCTAGGCGATGGGGCTAGTAGAGTAAGGACTGAAATTGTTCTTTCTTTATGCATAAGTATTCCTTCAAGTTCTCTTAGTTGTATAAGAACTAACTCTTGGGTCATTCGCTTGAATCTACTAATAAATAAAAAGTCCCTGCTAGTTGGCTGCTTTATTGAATTCTCTCTTCATTTCGTCTAGTATTAGACAGATTTTTTTTTTCATTCATTCTAGGTTAGGTGCAAAACCATCGAGGTCTTCTACGACTCCTTTAGCGGGGCATGGATTCAAGGTCTTCTACGACTCCTTTATGCAATCAAATTAGTTTAGAGGCTTATCCCACTTCTAGTGAGTACAGTTGATTAGATATGATTCCAAAAGATAGTAGAGTGCAATCCTTATTTTAGACCACTTTATGGTTTCATTCTTCCAGCCCAATTTAGAAAAAAAAGGAATCTATTCTCTATGTGAGATGCGGGTATACCTGAGATTGAGGCTTGATCCGAGAGAATTAGACTAGTTTATTTGAGTTGAATGAAGTAGGAATAGTTGTCTAATCCTGAGGGATTTCAATGCCTTAGTTTTTCCTTGCTTTATAGAATGGGAGTTTCGAAGAAAACTACACTGCGCTCATGGAATTCAATGATCTCTGTGAGTTGGCTATCAAGATCATGGGTGAGATGGTTCGTGGAGGTCCCCCTTCGTTTGAATTCTTCCACAACGTTCTTATTAAACTTGTCATCCCCCTTACAATATGCTTTAACACTTTATAACACAAAAAAGCAAGAAAAGTTGGTCGGTTCGTTCGGATTTTTTTGGTCCCATTCCGTAGTCTTTTGTTCTATGAGCTTTGTGATAAGAGAGTTCCTATTGACTTGGTGATAAGGCTAAAGGTGCCTTAAGCGAGCCTTCATCTACTGGGCTTGTTCTTAGAGTTTTTTTAATCTCTCGATCACCACAGTGGTTTATGCGGCAGCCGGATCAGCTCTTTCAGAGCTAGTGTCCTTTTTAGAAGTGAAATCCATTGATTGTCGCCTTGGGATTGAGCAAAGCACTGCTTTTGTTTACACCTATTGGGTTATAGCTTGGTCATTGTGTGTGATCGTTTAGTTCAGGAGGAGTGAACTACTGTACAATCCAAGGCGACCTCGTCCTCGCGGAAGACTTTATCTTTTTCTACGATAATGGGTATGATTCCAAAATGGAAGTACCAACGGTCTTAAGAAATGTTTGATTTTATGCCTGAAATTTACATACATCTATCTTAAGTGATTACATTTTACAGGCTGTTGTAAAGATGGGAAAAAAAGTGTGGTAAACAGTGCTTTTCTTGATTGGCGATAACTGTAACTTTTTAAGAATGATAACCTTAATGTGCCTAATATCATTTAAGTGGCATAGAAGACTGTAATTCACCAACAATCTCCTTTTGGCAGTTCTTACACTCGATCTCTTCAATGTGCCTTTATCATTTTTTTTTTCTTTCTGTTTCTTGTTTTTCTTTGTTTACTGCATCTGTGCTTTGGAGGCAATGAACTCTTAGCTAAAATATTTCTTAGATCTCTTGGGGTACTATTGGCGGAGGGGAAGCGCCACCTAGAGACTCTGAATTTGAAGGAAGGCAGTATACACTTGTTCTCCTCGACGGGCCTTTATTGTTTTCTGTTTCTTGTTTTTCTTTGTTTTACATTTGGGTTTTTAAGTCAATGACTCTTAGCTAAAATATCTCTTAGTTTTGTTTGAATAAGGGCATTAGAACATTCAAATTATTCGAGTTATTTTCTTATGGCCAACATGTATGGTTTGATGATAGACGTCGTTCCTTGGACTAATTTGACCTTATGCGTTTCTAACAAATTTGAACTGATGATGGTCTTCCAGAAAATTTTGTGAATATCCTAGGCCACATGCTTATTTTAATCAATGTGAATTCATGACATCATGCAGAAAATTTTATGGGTTGGTCCTGTAAAATTCAGCTTGTCAAGTCAGGACACCGGTGGAGCATCTAAATTGGCAATGATGCTTGATGAACTCAATCGAAGAAGTTGTGATGTAACTGTTGTTGGGAATACGACCTGCAAAGCTTTCATGAATGTGTCAAGTTCTGTCTCAATTCATCACATGGTTGACAATGTTTCAGTTGTGTGGGAGATTCTCAAAGGAAGAAAGCTTCCAGGGCTCATGGCCTTAGATAGAGTATGCTTTCTTAATTCTCTAAGTAAGCTGCTACTTGAGCCACAATAGAAAAAATTGAAGACACTTCTTAATTGAGGACTGCCAAAGATATACTTTGATATTCTTATCATCGTATATGTTTGATATTCTTATCATCTTATGTGATATCACGAGGTTATTGTAGTTGGACCAGTCTCTCAAATTTCACCACTTGATATTTGGGAGGAATACATTTGCTATATAATCTATCTTTTATCTGGTTAAAAATAATTCCTGGAGATCTGTTTTGAATTGGTATTTAGGATTAGGAACCTAGGATCACCATATGACATCAATTTAAGTTTAGAAGATTTCATACTGAGTTTTAATTTTTTATGAGCAATAAATCTATAGAAAAGCATTAAGGGAATGTCACCCAAAAAAGGGAAAAAAACCATACGGCATGATAGGAACTTGATTTGAAAGAGGCCTTGGCAAGGAGATTTGCGACATGGACAAAAAGTGCTCTTCCTAGCCTGTAGACACCAAAAAACAATTGATTCGAGACATAGAAGAGGGGCTTTGATTGTTGCACCAATTAATGTTTCCCCCGGAGAGAGCTCCACCAACACCATCTCATTAATGAAGGAGAAGAATAAACTCAGCTTTATCGATAGTACTGCAGTCCAATCTCTTATGTGGGAATCAGACCACGTTAAAATCCCCACCCATACATTAAGGAGCATTCCATTTGAAGTCAATGTAAGAAAAGAATAATTGATTATCAGAAGGTTTAGCATCTCAATTTGAGAGGTCCACTATATATAATAATTACAAAGGTGTGTACAGCAAAATCCTAATGGGCCCTTATAGCTACCAGGCCTCTCTACAGATATTATATACATACATATAATAATATCACTAATACTCTCCCTCAAGCTGGAGCATAGATGTCAATCATGCCTAGCTTGTTACAAATATAATAAACTCGTGGTCCCACTAATGACTTGGTAAAGATATCTGCGAGTTGTTCTGTCGTCTTCACATGACCCAAGGATATAATACCCTTTTGACATTTTTCACGGGCAAAATGACAGTCAACTTCAATATGCTTTGTCATCTTGTGAAAAACTGGGTTATTAGTGATATGCATAGCTGCCTGGTTATCACACCACAACCTTGTGGATTTTGTCATAGGTATGCCAATCTCTTATAGGAGCTGTCGTGTCCACATAACCTCAGTAGTTGCCATTCACATGGCTCGATACTCAGCTTCAGCACTTGACCTTGCTACAACGTCTTGTTTCTTGCTTCTCCAAGAAATCAGATTCCCTCCAAGAAATATAGAGTATCCTGAGGTCAATCGCCTATCACTAGGAGATCCCGCCCAATCTACATCCGAATATCCCTCCAGGTTGAGATGTCCATGATTCTTGAAAATCAATCCTTTACCAGGATTAGTTTTCAAGTATCTCAATATACGAAGCACCGCCTGCCAATGATTTGTTCTTGGAGACTCCA
>JAOTRH010000002.1:7595419-7606484 GCA_034768845.1 Heliamphora exappendiculata
GGGGCAGTTTCTAGTTTGCGTACATCCATTTTATTTGCAGTAGATTTTGAGTTTATGGGAAGGAGTACTAGTTTGGGACAGTTTCTCATCTACAGACAAGTATGGACATGTAACAACCCAACAAAATTGGGAGAGAGGGCATGGTGGACGGGGCGGACGTCCGGTGGTGCCCAGGTGTGAGTCCCACATTGAGTTCTGGGAGTACAACGATGATGCATATATACAAATGCACGAGAATACGAATTAACTTCCTACCATGGTTTTTGAGGCACATGGCGGGGCTCCTCACACGTCAGGAGGTTGCCCGGACCATTCTCGCTCCGGGTTGTCTCAGTACACAACACAATGTGGTGCTCATGCTCCCTTCCTGTCTTTGATGCTGTTTTCTTGGTTTTGAACCAGATTACCCATTACCAGTGAAACTATAGTGATTTAAATCAAATTTCCATGTTTATCATACACAAAACTGGATCTCATTGCTGCTGGGCCAGTGGATGCTGCTTTCTGTCTTGGCATTCCCTTTTCAAGTGGAATTCTCCAAGTTTAGATACTCGGGGCAAGATGAATTCTTGTAGCCTAAGTAGCTTTCATTTAGCAGCCCATTGTTCATATCAGAGCATCGCACTTGGAACTTCTTCAACAAAGAAATTTCATCTTGACAATTTGAGAGCTGAGAGGATGAAAGATGTCTCCTTGAGCTTTGGTTATATCTTCTCGTCTCTTATTACAGTTCAATCATCCCTGTAGCATCCAGGACAGCTTGGTGCATTTTCTGCAACATTGGCTACTTTCATTTGCGAAAGCTCTCAGCAAAGAGAAATCATTGAAGAAGGGGGAGGGGGTGGTGAAGTAGGGGTAAGCCCAATGTTTGGGTCTTGATACTTAACTGGAACTTACTGTATTCTTTTGGGTTTTGATAAAACACTCAGCATTGTACAGCTCATACAACGGCAACAGATCTCGAGAAGAAATGATGAAAATTGACAATGATGCCATTCAGGCTGGGTGTTAAGTTGTGTGAAGTGTATTGTACCCCAAGCCACGCATTTGCGGATTCACAGATTTGTAATCCTAGCTATTGTAGTGTAGCATAATTCTTCCGTAACTTTTGAATCTTCCTCATAATGGAATAACTGTAACAGCAGTGAACGTAGTCCTAGTTGCGTGAATTACTTAAATTGTGTTTTGTATGTTTGTTTTCTGTATCGTTTTATTTTCTTTTTCATTTGTCTCTCATAAATCTGGTATAGAGTTCGTCATAACCCTAACAATCGTGGGTGCATTGGCAACATTATTGTTGGCCCGTTCGCCCTTGAGTATTGAGAGGACGGGGAGTGAGGACGATGCAGCCATGGGGGAGCTTCAGTATTGGATAAAAATTCTGTCTTCTTCAAACCATGGCTTCACCCTCGCCTGTTTCATCTCTTTCCTAAGGCACTTCACCCAAAATCTGAGCTCCCAGCCTCCTTTTTAGCGCACTGGTTTTGAACATCAATGGAGTTGCCAATTCTTGATCATCATTCTCTCTCTTTAAGTTTTCTCATACAATAATGTTACGTAAAGTGAATAGAACACTGCATATTTTACCAATGTCACTCTTAAGAAAGCTATTAAGAACGCTCCATTGTGAATCTCGCTTATTTTATTTACCAATGTAACACTGTTACATACTCGTGCATTGTTCTATATATTGTATATAAACTTATTGTTTCTCATAAAAGAGTTTGACATTCTCACGCCAACAAGGTAGCAAATCAGGTACCTTGTGGCTACTCTCTCTCTCTCTCTCTTTCTCTCTCTCTCTAAATGAAAATTGAAAATTGAAAACTAAAAATTAAATACTGAAAATCTAATGATGGGCTTTTATTTTTGAAATATTGTTTGTGCCTACTAAAATAAAATGATAATGAATGGATACAAATGGTATACATTCTAGAACTTTTCTTTAACTGTTTTTTTTTTCTTGGCATTCTTTTTACCTAAATCCTAACTTGATCGTCGAAGGATATCCGTCAAAAACCACCACAGCGTCCTTTTTAACGATTGTTTAATTATTTTCAAGTCGAATCCAATTATCAAAGCCTATCCAAAGCCGCTCTTCCAAAGATTAAGCATCAAAAGTATGTAAATTGATAATGGTGCTACAACAGTCATGCTGCTCTTGATGTTTGTAAAGATTAAGTTTTCTCCAACAAATGCTCTTATAACCCGCTTGAAGATTGACCATAAGAAAAGGTGCATAACAACTTCCAAGTTTTAGAAGTAGATGAGGGCATCTAATTTCATCCAATCTTGCGGTCCGGCTTCATCTCCGTTTCTTAAAAATATTAACACGTTAAGGTCTGCAATTTTTAGTATTATTCTATTTTGAATATATTTAATGGTTTCTTGATGTATGTGATGAACGTCTTGTATATGTTGTGGGTTGTTGAAGTATAAGTAGAATAAATTCCTACTTACGCATAGGACATTTTTATCAGCTTAGTCCCTAATGATTTGTGGGACATTAGGAAAAGATGTCCACTTTGGTGTGTAGACAGCCGGGGGCTCTGACCATTGTTAGTTGGTTACGTATTCCAAGTTACGTAGTTGGATGGCCCATATAAATAGTTATTGTAGGGACTCGATCCCTTGTTATTTTCTTGTATTAATGACAAACGCATATGTTGGGTTCGGTGGGAACGGCGAAATGTGTGGATCTTGCGTGAGTATTAAGTCTTGTGCTTGTATATATGTTTGCTAACGATAATAAGTGTGGGTTAATGCATAAGAACGATGTTGAATGATGTTTGGCATATGTTTGGCTCAGTTTTAACTTTAGTGGTTTGGGGTTTTTGCCTTGTGTTGACCGCTCGAGCGGAGGGTAGACTGTTCGAGCGGACAGGTGGCCGAGAGATCCCGAGTGAGGGGATTGCTTGAGCGGTGGGTCCGCTCGAGCGGACTATCGGCGAGCAGACTTTTAAAAAGTCGCGAAGGGCCCTTTTTCTCTCATCCTTTCTTTGCTCTCTCTCTCTCTCTCTCTAAGATAAAAGTTAAGAACTAGGGTTGAGTTTGGGGGTCCGTAGGAACTCTCTTAGCTTCCTTTAGTGGTGTTTTCTTGCTTCGATCTTAGTGGAATACTCATTGAAAGCTCGATCTTGATGTTGGAAGCCTCGTTATCACTTTTAGGTTAGAAATCCTAGTGTTTGAAGCTTGTTAGAGAGATTCTCTTGGTGCTAAAGCTTAACAAAGGTATGATTTAATATTCTCTTTGAATATCTATGTGATATGTGTTGTATTTTCGGTTCTATAAACATAAAAGCATGAAAATAGTGTTTTCGAAACCCTAGGCTAGGGTTTGTTGTTATTGGAGGCTAAATCTTAGATCTACGGAGGATTTAACTAGATTCTATCTTTGCGTTGTCGTTGCATACGGTTAAATTTGAAAAATGTCGAGTTAGGATTTTAAATCAAGTTTAAACCATGGAAATTGAAGGGTTGGGGTTGAGGGATCCATATGTTAAAATTGATGTGATTTTTGGGTAAATTGAGGGTTGGGATAACTTATTGTACTTATATCTCACGAATTATGTGGCACATGCTAGTGTTGAGTGTGAAAATTTGAAGTTTTTAATGAAAAATCAGAAATTGTATGAAATGATCAAAGTATCGTGTGATGAAAGTGAATAATTAAGTTTGGGCATGAGTTGCTCCTCGATAAAAGACCGAAAACTTGTACAATGTAAGATAGGCCATTCTTTCGGATTAATCCTCGTAAAAGCGTGCTCTTGGACGGGCCTACCATTGATGTTTCTGAGAAAAATTAAAAATATGTGCTCACCGTGTCGGACTATAGAAAGAATATTTATCTCTCGAACCTCGTGTGGACCAGTGGCAATAAATATGCCTAGATCTATAGGTGCCATTCGGCCTTGGTACTGAAATGAAATGATGGATAAATTAGGATGGTAAAATCTTAATTGGATAAAATGATGGGATGTGAAAATGTGTTGAATAGTTTGGGAATGATAAGATGATTGAGTAGAATGGTTAACTTCACCGAAACTATGAAATATGGAATGATAATCCTTTTACAAAAAAACTTGGTTATGTACCGGGAATTTGATTTGGGACAAATGACGTGTTTTTTAGTGATGCTTATGTGTGCATCCCACATAACCATCTTCATATGTCTTGCGTATTTCATTGTTAGTATTTTTCTTACGAGTTTCGGCTCATATTGCTTAACAACATTTTATGTGACAGCGGGAAAAAGGTTATAGACTGAGAGAATGGTGGCTGGATCCTTTTGAGTAGTGAATAGGATTACCCCTTTATTTGTACCATCTTTTGAGGAAAAAAATTATAAAGATGTAATTCTTTCTTGAAACTTGGATAATTGTTTTGTGGGTTGGAGTAACCTTTTGCACGACCCTGAGGTCCTGTTCATATATTTGTATACATATGAGGGCATTGGATTGGTACTGTAGATCGAATTCCTGGATTTTTGGATGTTATGCTATAGTTTCAAATGTTGAAATTTCAAGTCTTGGGTTAAATGAAGTTATTTTCCTTTTAAATGCATGTGTTTACCTTATGTTTGAGCCTCTTGAAAAGCATGCTTGAGACTTATGATAATCAAAAGTTTTCTCGGCTTTTAGAAAAAGTTTAGGTTTTTGGCCAGGATGCTCTTGAGTACCTCACCGCTCGAGCGATGGAAGGCCCGCTCGAGCGGTCTTCACTTGGTAGTTTTTCATTGAAAAAACAAAAATATTGTTTTGAATAGGATTCTTCCCAAGTTTGTTTAAACTATCTTTATGGTGTTAATTTTTTTTTCAGGGTTTTGTTTAAAAAGAAATAATCACTTTTATTGAAGAATTTTTCCTACTGCTTCTCTATTATAATTTTAAAATCGGAGCGTTACAATTGTTGAGATTGTACTATGGATAAGAAGTCAGATTTTGAAGTGGATTTATTGAGGATGGTTGTCTAGATGGCATCCCTATTCTTTTTTGGGCTTCGCTTGGTTGTCTTGAGGACTTCCTTGTCAATGAAATTTTTTTCCTTTGCTATGTAGTTTGCCACGTGGATATCTGAACGTGGTATTTGTATGTTTGGATAGAAAGACTTATTCACCACATGTGGATCTTTGATATCATAGTGTATAGAAGTTGTAATATTGAACGTCTCTCTGTTTGTAGAAAGATGTGTAGGTGTGGCTTATCGTTCTGGTGGGTTTCTGTAGCAACCCTTATGTAGGTAGGGTTGTAAGGTGAGAAGAGTGACCAGATGTGATTTAATACAAATTGTGCAATTAAATTACACCGATGATAGGTTAAAAAGAGTAATTTGCCTTGAACTATAAAAGAAAATAGAGTTCTAACCATATTGTACGGAAGCTTCTAACCTAAAAGCTCTATTCTTGACAAGGTTTTGCTGAGAAGATGAGAAGACGTGATTTTAAAGTGCTCCAGAGGGGCAATTTTGTCTTTATTCGTGGGGGGCAAAACCTTATAATATTACGGTTTTGCCCCTACACGTCGTTAGGTGTGCGGTTTGGTTCCCGACAAAGTCACGTGGGTGGCGCCACAAAATAAGTGGGACCCACAGGATAATGATTATATCGTGAAATTTTATATCCCTCCAAAGGGTAATGATATTAAGATGTTCTCAATTGTTACTCTTTCTTTTAGAATTTTAATTTTTTGGATGGTTTAACATGGTTAATTTTTCGTTCTCAATTGTTATTTAATAAATTAAATAATGAGAAAAAAAGTAAATAATTAACCTTAATGTTTATCCCGAAAGGTTTTATTGAGGTCTTAAGAGTGAGATTTTGAGATCCAATCAACAGATTGGATTCAAGAAAGATATTGTTGAGAGAAGAGATTCTATTATAAAAAACCCTTAAATACAATTGAAAATGAGGAATTAACTCTGTTAAACCCTCCAGGAGCTAAAACTCTGCAAGGCATAAAGGTAGCATTTTAATTATTTTTTATTTTTTATTTTTCTCATCATTTAATTTATTAAATATCTATTAATGGTGAAAAATTAACTCTGTTAAATCCTCTAGAGGATGAAACTCTGCGAGAGCTAAGTAAATATGTAACTTAAATTTATTATTAATTTAATAATAAATATAAACGTCTGAACATATGCAGACTGTAATTGACATTTATTCTGACATTTATCCTAGTACTTCTAGTATCTTTTATTCTGCGGACTCTTATAATTAAGTTTTACAATTATATGGGAGATAGCGTTTTATAATTATATGGCGGCTAGAATTTTATGGTTTACTAATAAATAAAAATCTTATAACTCTAGTAGATTTATAGAGAGTTGAATCAAATGAGTAAAAATGTAGGAAGAGGTGAAAAAATACTAGAAGTACTAGGATAATCCTTGAGTGAGAAAACGAAATTTGTTTTAAAATTTAAGTTGTGAGTATTGAATTTTGGAATATTTTGGTATCATAATCGTACATTTTACGATTATAATGGATTATTCTTTTCACTCGTAAACGTAAACATGTTGTGTCGAACTACATAAATTCTTACGTTATTTTTTTTTAGTGTGCGCATGATTGTATTTCTATTTGTATTGATGAATTAATATTTAAATCTCATCAAATTCTTCTTGGGAGATTTATCTCTTAGGCATCAATTGGCATACTAAACTTCTTCATTGAAGTCAATCAGCATCGCAAAGCAAAGTCTTACAAGATTGTCGGAGCTCAAAAATTTTAGCTTGTGAGCTTGCAAGTGTTTGCTTTTAATTATGTTTTTTTGTTGTTGTTTCAGGATATTCATGCGCACCTCAATTAATTTTTAAAAAAGTAATTTCAATCATTTATTCAATTAATTCTCGAAAAATCAATTTCACAATTCACTCGTTGGGATCAAATTAAAGATAAAGACAAAACTTTGTATAAACTAATTTGACAAGAATTGATAAAATTTAAGACATTTCGAACTTGGGATTTTGAAGGAGATAAACTCTCAAGTACCAGGACTTAACCACCAAACATCTCCTTGGAGTTTTTAATGAAAATTTTTCCGAAAACAGTTCATCAAACAAGTTTCCTGTATTTCTCAAAAAACAGGAAAAAAGAGATTTAAATAACTTCGCCAAATAATTTTCATTCAATTATACAACTAAACTGATTCAGTCTCTCCTAGAGTCCAAAAATATGTAGAACCAATCAACAACTGATTTCCAAAAGATAAAAAAACAATACATCATTTAAATCAAATCAAAATTTTTAAAATTCAAATTCGGCACCAGCACCTTTCCAACCTTGACCTCACTGTTTCAATCCTAGAAAGGTAAAACAGCTTTTCATCATAAAGCATGATGCCCAATTTTTAAAAACACAGCACAAGATCCATGCATACTAATCTTAAGGATGATCTTACAAAAGGAAAATATTACTATATCATCAAAACTTTCAAGGATAAATGTTAAAGTACAATATCATCAAAATTTTCCAAAAGAATTCATATCCAAGTTCAATTCTGCATGTACAAGGGAAAAATATAAGAGAAAAAAAATTCATTCTGCAACTTATATCATACCAAATTTCAGCAGTTCCATTTAAACTACATAGTAGTGTTCTAAATTGAGGTATATGAATATGTATTAGTGTCTGTGATGCGGCCAGTGATATCAGATACTATTGGCCAATACATCGATAAGAATCAGCATTGGAGGTCTAAAATTCTGTTATGTATCGACCAACATGATTCGTGACAACCGTTATTTAAAACCCTACTTCATAGCATCTGCTGCATCTCAAGGAGGCTTCTCCACGTGCTGTGAAAACCCAACTGTATTTCAGCTCAAAGGTGGTGCAATCAGCAATGCCTTGCAAGCTTTAGCATCAGAACTCGATAGACCAACTGTCCGAATACTAGATTTATTACCTTTACAATGCTTAAACTATTGTTGCTTCGGTACCCCTCCAGAAGTTTCCACCGCAGCTGTCACTTGCGACACTAATGGAAGAAAGTAGTACAGGAGAGTCGAACTATTTATCTTCGGCTGCATTGAAGCAAGATCTTTCATGCTTTGCACACTCAAATCATATATAAATTATTGGTATTGTTACCTTCATACCTCACATAAGCTTCTCTCCAAGTTCCAATTAAACCTAGCTGACCCCTCTGCTCAATACCATTGCAATGTGCGTGTCCTCAAAAGTGTTGATGACAATAGCCACTTCTCCCATTTTCATATCCGTAATCTCTCTCTTACCTTTGTTCTGGTTTCCCCAGGGGTTTCCATTGGCTTCAAGCTTCTTACGGGTGGTTGAGAACTGCCTATTTCTTGTGAAGCTTCAGCAATACTGTTCACCATTGCCAACACCTCGCTCATCTTTGGGCGGGACTTTGGGTGCCTGATCAAACACCGGTTGGCAATAACAGCTAGCTTTTGGGCTGACTTGAGGGAGCCATTCCAATCAAGCCTAGGGTCCAATATCTGCTGAAACTTCTTTGAGTCTGATAGGGATGGCTTTATCCACTCCAAGAGTTTCTGCTCTTTCTTGGGTTGGTTTCGGTCCAATGGGCGTCGACCTGTGATGAGTTCATAAATGAAGACCCCGTAACTCCACACATCACTTTTGGATGTGAGGTGTCCAGACCGAATGTATTCAGGAGCCGCATATGCAAATGTTCCCACAACCTGATAAAATTCTCAAATTAAATTTTCAGAAGATTACAAGTTGAAAAGACTTCACTACTTCAACAATAAGAGAAATTAATGCACGAAGCATTTTTCCGGCATACCTGTTTTGTATTCTACAATTCGGTTTGGACATCCAATATAAAATGGACTTCTTTTGGAAATCCTAGCATTTAAAAACTAAACTATATCTTCCACAATGAAGCTGCACCATAAATGAAGCCCCCAACAGAACCAATGGCAAACATATTGAGAGAAATCAATTCATGAAATCCCAAGTGCCCTTGGCTTAATGTCTCTATTTTTCAACAAGAGTCAAAATCAGTTGCCATTTCTTTCACCAAGTTAAAATCACTATGGGATGAACTCAATCACTATCGTCCTACATCAATATGGTGCAGCGAAATCTTTGAGCTAGTCTATGCTGCAGGATCATATTATGAAATTTCTAATGGGTCTCAATGATTCAAATGCGGCTGTGCGTGGTCAGATCCTTTTGATGGATGCACTGCCGTACTTGAGGGATCGACTTTTCTCTCTTTTCTTGCAAGAAGAAGGTCAAGGAGAAGTGGCTGCAAGGAAGCCCTCACAACTACTCAATTCGACTGCCTTTATGGCAAAGAGTTGAATGCAGATAACATGAATAAGACATGGTAGATGTAATGCTAAGCGATTCGGGAAAGCATAATTGGAAAAGAAAGAAAAAATGAGGAAAACTGAAATCAATGATTACAAAGTCTCCAATCAAGGTTCTTAATCATAAAATATAGCTCGTCAAGTGAATGCCAGCCATTTTATGTTTTGGAGAGCTTGATATGCAGTGTTTGAACTTTGACCCATTAAATATAGTTTTCTGTTATGAATACAAGTAGATGCACACACACAAAATAAATAAATAAAAGTTTTGGTAACAGAATTACTCAAATTGGGTTTTATTCAGCTTCCTGGGTGAAGTATGGGGGATATTTGGTACGTGGGTCCCATTTTATAATAATTTCATTTCACTAAACAAATTTCAGATAGTTAATACTTTAAATTGAAGATATCAAGTAGATGGGACAATGTTATTAAGTGTGATAACATAATTTTGTCTTAAGCATACCGCTGTTGAGACATGGGTTCGCCCTTCTGAAGGACCCAATCTAGCCATTCCAAAGTCTGAAAGCTTTGCATTCCATTGCTCATCCAGGAGAATGTTTGAAGATTTAAAATCTCTGAAGATGATCTGAGACAAAAAGTAATAAAAATGTCACGTTGATGTATGATAGCACAATCATGTGCCATGAACTCTTTAAGGATAATAACTCACTTCCAAAAAGGAAAAAAAGTTGTACAAGGTGATCTTCTAATCAAACAGCACCCTCTTCCAAAAAAAAAAAAGGAAAAAAAAAAGAACCTGAAAATCCATTCTTTCATGTAGGTATGCTAAGCCACGAGCAGCATCTTGGGCTATTTTCAATCTCGTGGTCCAGGGAAGAGGAGATTCTGACCTAGTTGATAAATGGTACTCAACACTTCTGTTAGGCATATATTCATAAACCAAAAGCCGCTGGATTCCTCTTTCATCATCTTCAGCGCAGTAGCCCACTAGTTTGACAAGATTTGGATGTTCAACCACTCCAAGAACATTCACTTCTGTCACCCATTCCTTATGCCCCTGCCAGAGGCGGGAACAGAAAGTTATAAAACATAAAACTAAGGGCAGATTCGCAATCTTCCAAACCGTTAGGGAGTAACTTATTTGATGGAAGAGTGAGGTAAATAAAATAGGATTGTTAGCATTAAACTACTAAGTTAGCATGTGGCCAACAACAGATGAATAACAAACCGGAGCATGTTTCAAAGAGAAAGATTCATGATGCCAAATGTTGCTGTGGATAATATAAGAGCATCGGATGAGCGGGAAAGTTAAGGAAACTGTACAAATGTAGAATGTCCTGTGTCGTTGCCTGAATATTTAACCCAGTTTTTGAGCCTTTGAATGGAACCCAATTTCATTTAGTCCTTACATTTTTTACTAGTTTCAATTTTACTTGGAAATCCCAGTTTGGCAATTATTAATCTTATGTATTATTCACTCCAGGTTTGACTTGACCTTTGGTGGAATCATCCATAGGACGAGTCTGCTAAACAAAGAGCATCAGCTAGGAGCATTCTTTTATTTAACGCATTTCTTACAGAAAAATCAAAGTTAGAATCATATCCCTCCATCATTTTTCCTCTTCTATCCGCGTGCTCAGATTTTTCACTCCTCTCCTTTCTCTTTTCTTTAACCAAATAATTTCAAGTGAATATGAAAATGCTTTGTTTGGTGAGTCAATAAATTTCAATGGACATTGAGACATTAAGATGCCATCAGGGGCGGAGGGAGAGGGAAGCAGGCAGCCCCCCTGCCCCC
>JAOTRH010000002.1:7614927-7625861 GCA_034768845.1 Heliamphora exappendiculata
TTGAAGGTATATTTAATCATAAAATATCAAATTATTTTATTATTTTTCATGAAAATCGCACAACGTCATTTTTTACGATCACGACGTCATTTATCGAACTTTTTCCGCTACGCGACTCTAACAAAAGGCCATATGATTGTTTCATCCACCATAAGCAGTTCTCTATCTCTCTTTCTCCTTTTGTTCTGGGGAACTTAGGTTGATTAATATTCAGCATTTTCCAATCATAGTGTGGGAGGAAGAAACTTCTCTTGACACCACCTGTAGGAACCATCATCATTACCCTCTATACCAAGGGTACACAGCACCCTCCCATCCCCATCCCATCCTAACAAAGGATGGAACAAGACAAATCACTCTCTCTATATCTCTCTCTCTATCTCTCTCTATATCTATGCATGTTTTTTTATATATATACCTCCTTCTTAACTGAGAGAGGGGACTAGGCATTTCAATACATAATTTTTTCCTTCAATATTAGAGTTAACTTGGGCGTCGGAGCCCCTCCCTCCGACTGCCGGCCGAGAATTTATTTTGCAAGATCCCGGTGAACGGAGTATTAGAGAGTTCATGATTATCTTCCCCGTTAGACTTCGCAATTTTAACCCATCAAACAAATATAATTTACGAATTATCCTCGTACATTGTAATACTTGCGTTGGCGTAACGGCAGAGTTGTTGCCATGTGATGTAGAGGTTATGGGTTCGAAACATAAAAACAGTATCTTGTGAATGTAAAGTAAAACGACGTACTATAAACCTATTGTGGTCCACCCCTTCCTTGGACCCCATATTCGTAAGAGTTTCGTGCACCAGATTGCCCTCTTTTTAATAATAAATGCTTCAGAATTTGTTGGTGTTGGAGTTGGGATAGGTGGCTAGGTTTTTTTGTCACTCAAAATATCTTAATTTGCGTCTCCGCCATTCTTGCCACTACCTATTGCATTTGCCTAAAGAAAATTAACTGCCCGTACCTCATAACATTGCTTATCTGCCATAACACAGAGTATATGATGCCTCTTGCTCCAAAGGTTCTTCTTTTGATTAGGAATGACAATTTTTCCTACCTCACCTCGATTTTATTATATTTTGTAGAATTTTTTTTACCCCCGATAACAAATAGAGTAGGAATAGAATTTGCTCTTCTCGCCCCATTTTTTTTTGCCCCATCCCCAATTATATAAAATAAATATTTTTTAAATATTAATATATGTCTAAAATATAATTTTATAAATATAATAAGTTCAAAATATTAAAATATTATATTTATCTGTAATTTTTCTTTTTTATTTCTTATATTTTGTATATTTAATTATATTACTTCATCAACTATTATTTTTTATTTATTATATTATTTATAATTTTTATTAATATTACTCTTTTAAATCTTAAAAATTATATCTGAAATATCTCTGTACCCGTCCCGTTTTTCGCTACTTCCCCGATATTTTTCTCCGTTTTTGTCCCGATCAAATAGGGGACGAAAATAGAAGAACTAATTTCCAGTTCCGCCCCGTCCCGCTCCATTGCCATTCCTAGTTCTGAGTGTGCAATTCAGTTAAGAAACTCATGTAAAAATAAACAGACAATAGGCAATAGCATGCAAAACATACCACCGCTTCACTGGGCTCAACACCCTAAGGTATACTAAAACAGCTTGATTCAAAAGTTTACAAAACCTTTTTGAAGCCATAGTTCTGAAACCAACTATAACGACCCACTGCATGCTGACCTAGTAACCAAAAGAAATTGGGCTTGTCAACTTAGCTCAAAGGTTTAAGGTCAAGTTAGTAGCAATCGGGTGATGTTACATTAGACGAGTCGTACTTTCATTCCCTGCTTGATGTTAGATTGGGGGGCTATTACACTTCGCCGCCATCCATATTCTCATAATTTATAGCTTCATAATATATATCAATAATTCATTCAAAGTTTCATAGCTTTGGGATTCACTCCGTAGGGATGGGATCAAAGAGCCCTACCTTGAGGAGGTTCCTCATCGTCAAACATCTAATTCATTCAGGCTGAATAGATTATGTACAAGCAGCATTTCAACTCCATAATAGAACTTTCCAGCAGGCAGAACAACGTGTATCCCACAAGCTTTCTTATCATACACAAAAAAAGCTTTCAAAAGCCTGTTGTTTGACATCACAATCATAATTTATCTGTTTCTACATTTCTTGTTCAGCTCTCCCTAATATCATGATCAAGAACATACGCTGATGAAAAACAAGAAATCGCTCCCAGACATTGCCAGACATTGATGCTAAAGAATGGTAGACCAATCATTGCTATAAAATCATTTTTTCTGTTCAAAATACTTATAACTAAACCCAGCACATGGTATTAAATAGACGATCAAACTTGCTTACCAAAAAACTGGGTTTTAGGCGCTATTTTTTTCATGCAGTCACTAAAAAGTAAAAGCACCTACAAGAAATCAGTAGAATACAAATGTTAAATAATACGTTACTTTAAAGTTAAGAACATGTAGCAAGGGACCGTGAGAAGACAATGAAGAGCTTCCTAGAAAATAAGCTTCTCTGGGTAGGTGCAGCTAGACCTAAAAAAAAGAAGCCTGGTGCACGAAGTTCCCGCGTATGCGGGTCCGGAGAAGAGGGCGGACCACAATGAGTTTATAGTACTCAATCTTACCTTGCATTCGCAAGAGACTGTTTTCACGTAGGTGCAACTAGACCTTTGGATGCTATTTCTCTTCATAACAACCAGATAATGCAGTCTTCAATGGGATTCACTTGGACTGAGATAAATATCCCACCATAAATTTATCTACTTCAAAAATTAAAATAACAATATGTTATCTTTGTTCATATATTCTCAGAGTGATTTTTCCCCCTTTTCCTTTCAATGTATCAGAGTAGGGAGTTCGATATACAAGCTTCCCAGCAGGCGCATCCCCTGAAATTTAAGAACTGCCAGCCAGAATATAGTAAATGCTCGGAGGCATATCCCCTAAAATTTAAGAACTGCCAGCCAGAAAATAGTAAACATTCAGTCCAGTGGACATGGACAAACATAACCAAATTTGAAGAAGAAGAAGACCCGAAAGACCAAAAGAAAATTCTGCCTTCCAGACCTATGTCATTAACTTTTGTTTTTTCAACCTGCAAACCTACTCTTGATATCAGTTATGCCCAAATAATCTTTTGCCATCATATTCATATTCAAGGCTGGATTTCTCTCAGAGCAGAAATGAAAAAATAAAGCTAGTTCCCTGATGTGTTCAACATCAGGTCATGTTATAAACTTTTCAACTGGGAGTGGTGACATAGAAGTAGATAAGCATACCCTAAAACACCAAAACCTAAAACCTAAAGAATGATTTGCATTCCAACTTTCCAAGGGAGATGCCCAAGAGAAAGGGAAAACATCTACCATGTAAGGGACAACCTTTGTTGTGGCCGCAGCTCTAAAAGCTACATAATTTGGGTGGAGGAACCTTGAGCTTCTCAACTGGTGCTGCAACAATAAAAATGAAGAGGACCTCCTTGATCATCTTTTGCTAAACAGTTTTGGCGTATGCATTTTACATTTTGGAGTTCAATGGATTATACCTTATTTGTTGCTTGACTTGCGCTTTTGTTTACAACATGGTTGTGCAAGTACATGGGCTATGCAAACTAGGTTGGTAGCATCCACATGCCATATGTGGGGCACTTGGAGTTTAAGGGAGATGAATAGCCATACTATTGAAGTAGGTCGAATGCTGATTCACACTTCGAAGGAAAGCATTACTAAACTTTTCACATTTTTTTCTAAAGATCTTATATTCACCTTGAATTTTTTGGGCAGAGATAGTCTTTCACAGTTCTATAACACGTCGTGGAGTCCGCATTTTTTTTCCAGGCTCGTGAGTCCACGGCTGACATCCCATGTTGGGAACCTAAAGTAATACTTGCCAAGGAAAAGAAAATAATGATATGAAAATGACTGTTCTCTCAATACAAGGGTATTCATGCTTTGGGTATTTAGAAATTATATGTTGTTGAGCTCACCGTCAGCAATCAGCTTTCTTGATGCTGATTATGCTGTGATTTTGAGCTTTCAAAGCTGCTTATGTCATAAATATTCAACCCTACGCAAAGAAAATTACAGCTTTTGTGCCCCCACAGACAAAAGTCGTCCACCAAGAAATAAGTCATTAAATCTGTAACAAATACAAGAAGATGGAGATCATCGCTGATCTTTGAAGTAAGCCTGCAGCAACTAAACTTATACATCACATCACCATTCCAAATAATTCCAAAATTGTCATGATCATGTCATAAAGAAACGTCCTCAACAATATTTGTATATTTCTTCCATTCTTACCACACCTATAAAAGTCCCCTTGGGAATGTTTTCAATTGAGTTCCCAATTTTCCTTCTTGTTTTAATTTTGATAAGCAATAATACTAGTAACTTTGCTCTGGAAGACTTATTCCTGCCTCATCAAATAAGCTCTATAAAAAAATGTGCTTCCTTCCCAAACTTTATAACACATAGTGATGCTGTCTTTTCTCCTTTCTTTCTAATGTGTGTCCTGTGTGCATTGCTTGCAGAGTGGGATTGTCAGAATATGCATTTTCACTTTGTTTTTCTTTCACAAGTATAAGCAAGATGCATCTAGAGAATCTAAAACCATGAAAGACTAAGAACTAAAGGGAATGCCAAAATACTACAACACAAAATAATATAAAAATGATCAATACATGTTGTTGATCGATTTTTATTAAGTATATGATGTTAATCTGATTAGAAACAAACAAAGATCATTGGTTTTGTATGTAGTATAACACAAGTAATAGCAATAATGGAATATCTAAATCATGAACCTCACAAAATATTAGATAGGATAAAAACGCTTTTTTTTTTTTGGTTTTTATTTTTTAAACAAAAAGTGCCATCAATCTGACGTGTAACAAAGGGATTTGGCATCAATTCTATGCCACTAAAATCATTAGCAATACAAAAGATGAGGCAAAATAGGACTATACTTTTGCATTATAATCACCAAACAAAACATTTACTGCAGGGTATAAGCCTGATGACAACCAAGATTGGAACATAATATAAATGAGGAATCGCTGTGGAAGTACATACAATTAGGTCATATATTGCTTCATGAAGTAGTATACAAAGAACATTTTTGACAAACATCTCGGAACAATGGCAGTGCTGAATCACATATCAACTGCAAAGAACAAAACTAAGCACCAATTGATTACTGCTATTTTCTGTGCCATAATAGAAGTTTGGAAGCAACCTCTTAATTTCCATTGAGCATCATCTATGACCTTGTATAAAACGCTCTAACTCTCTCTGCCCAAATATCCTTCCATGAGAGGTAGCGTCCTTAGATCTCACAGCAAAGTAAAATATCAGCCAAGCCACCATGAAATAAACATCCATCATTGATTGGAAAGCCGTTGCAAAAACTTTACCAAAATATCGAGCCAGAGTCCATCTCGTAAAAGACCCACAAAGCATAAGCTCCAAACATTTGATAACGACAGCCTGCTTAAACATCGTTGATAACAGATAACAACCTTCCTTCACAATCTCTCTCCCGCTTCTCCTGGAGTCTGCAATCGCAACCCAATAATCCAAAGCAAAAACAAATTCCACAATAAAGTCCAGTAAAACCCATGCAAACAGAAACCCTGCAGTCTCCTTCTCAAATCCCCAAATCCACGGAGCCATAATCGAAAAAGGCATCAACTTTAACTTCAGAAAAATCTTAAAAAATGAATACTGATCGTCAATTTCACCAAAGAACCACAGACCCAGAAGCTGCGTAAGCGCATCCTTTATTGCCCATTTCATAAGAATAAACCCAGAAGCACGTTTGATTCCCAAACTCGCCCCGTCCCATATAGTCCCAATCCACGAACGGTACCTCCCTAAGAAATGATTAACCACCACAACAAACACAATTCCAAGAACCCAAGAGTAGGTAACTAGAAAAACCAGGATTACATATCCATATGCAGTAGACAACAAACATATAAGAAAAAACAAAGCAGACGCGTCGTGCCGCCGGAGCTCCAAACCCTTGATCAAGAACTGCAAATCCACAGCCCTTTCAGTCTCATCATCATCATCACTTTGTCTCAGTGAATTTCTCACTTTACTCAACTCAACATTGTTATTGTTATCTTCCACGGATTTCAATGAAGTCTCGGGAAGTTTCAAAGAGAATCCCGAGCGGACAATTTCAGAAACCCTAATTCCATTATCAGAAACGTTATTAGAAAAACCTAACCTTGGGTCGAAGTTGTTGAGAATTACAAAGCTGCCATTGGGCGGGATCTTGGGGTGTGAGCCGAAGAGGGAGCGGTCGTTGTCCTCGTCCCCGGAGAAGAAGTCGTCGTCGAGGGTTCCGACACGGGTGAGGTGGAGGAAGGCGCGGCCGTGACGGCGGCGGGGGTGATGGTGGTGGGCGGCGGCGGCATCGGAGTAGTAGAGGCTTCTGCCGGAGATATCGAGGCGAGAGAGGAGGGCTCTAAGGGACGGGTCCCGGTCGATGAAGGCGGTGAGGAGGTGGGTTCCGTTCTCGACGTTGGAGCGGAAGGCGAAGATGAGGAAGGAAAGGAAGACGAATGTGAGGAGATGCGACCAGAAGATGGAGCTCGTTTGTCTAAGAACTTGCGCCGCCGTGTGCGAGTCGAGGCTGGGCGGCGGCGGCGGTAGCGGCGGGCGGTGGTGGTGGTTCATGGCGGGTATTTTAGAGCTGTGTGTAGTGTGAGAATTGATTAACCGATGGTCTTATTAATCATTACTGAAAGACGAGTGAGAAATAGAATTGAGAGTTCCTATGTTAGTGAATTGATAGAATAAAAAAATAAATAATACTCGTGAGTTATTATTTATTTTTTTAACATTAAGAGATTATTTATATCTAAGAAAATAATAATTCAAGTTTTGGTAGATTAAAATAAAAAATATAATAAATATTGTAAAATTATTTTTATTATTATATAAAAAAATAGAGCCTAATAATAATAATAATATTAAAAATACTAATATTATTAATACAATTAATACCTCATTTATCAAACAAATAATTTGAATCATGCTATAGTCGCAAGAAATTATTTATTTCAACAGAGAAACTAATATGGCCCTGTTTGACCCTCAATCTAAACATGCCAGTATGTAAAACAAATTCACTAAAAATTGGATTTTGAGGGTATGTTTGGATCGACGAATTAGTTTGGACTAAATTGAATTAAAAAATATATAAAACCTATAAATTAGATTTTGTCTTATAAAATAACTATTTTACATTTGTATCGTGGGATTAAAACTAATAATTCAATAAATGAGATACTAATAATACCACATGATATTAACAATACGAGGCCCCTTAGATATTATTAATACTAAGTTTTAAATTAAAAATTTTCATTATTTAACTATTAAAAATAATTTTACAATTCTTATTTTATTCTCTATCCCATCATAATCAAATATTATTCTAATTTCTCATTGTATACATAATTTATTTTATAATCTCTTATTAAAAAATACACGTGAAAACTATAGTAGTACTTATCTCACGTATCTTATTCAATTTCATCTAACATACCAAACGAACCGTTAGTAAAATTTTCATGACTAATTATTCTATAGTTTCTGACACTATATGATATTATTTATATAAAAAATATTTTATACAAAATAATATTACTCCATTTTTATTATGTAAATAAGAAATAAAAATAATTTATTTAACGTGCATTATACATTTTA
This sequence comes from Heliamphora exappendiculata, assembly GCA_034768845.1. Taxonomy (NCBI): domain Eukaryota; kingdom Viridiplantae; phylum Streptophyta; class Magnoliopsida; order Ericales; family Sarraceniaceae; genus Heliamphora; species Heliamphora exappendiculata. The sequence goes on from JAOTRH010000002.1 coordinate 7,622,686, forward strand.
TATACAAAAAATGTCACGTACCTAATAATTTTTCAATTTTCAAAGACTAGTTAAATGGTTTTCAAATTAGTTTTTTTAATTTTTTAATTAAAAGTATAAAAAAGTTAAGTAAATCATTTGTTTACTGAAAAAATTAAAATATTTTAAATTATTTTTCATAATTTTTAATATGTACTTTAATATATATTACAACACAAATAAAAAAATATAATATACAATTTTCTTTGATATTACAACTCAGTTTTAATATATATGAATAAAATAAAAATATTATTTTAATTAAAAAATAAAAGATTAAAATATTCAGTTGCTAACCGACTTAACTTGTTGGTTAAAAAACTAAACTAGTAAATAATTTATTTTAAAATTCTTAACTAAAAAATCAAGAATTTTAAATTACCAATCCAAGCCACGTGTTTGGAATGGCTGAAATTGATTGGTTATAAATTATAGTAAAAATTATGAGTATTTAATAAAAATTATAATTTATAATTAAAATAAAAATAAAAATTATAAATTATAGTAAATATTATAAATATTTAAAAAAATTATAATTTATAATTAAAATTAATAATATAAAATTAAAAATTATTAATAATAACTTTACAAAAACACTGCGATAAAGAACTGATAAACCAACAACTTTAATTGTCAGGGCAGGTGTGCACACATAAAACAGAATCCATATATATAAATTGCAATTCTGAAATATTTAAATGATATTTATCTTTTCCATCTAATTGAATTAATGCTTGAGATTAATTCAAAATTAGAATTTATTTTTAATCTTTTTATTTTATAAATGTTGATAGAATTTAGGCAAGTTAAAACTCAATCGTTAATGTTCTTATTGGTGGTATTTGCTGTTTACTTTTTGTTTAATTTTGAGCTAAATTAATAATTAAATTATCTTGAACTATTTTGAAAATTTAAAAGTTCCGACCAAATCATGTGCATTATAGAATCGGATCAAATCAAATTATGAAAAATTAGTTCGATTTGAATTTGAAATCTCAGTTCTAAAATTTAATAATTGGTGTATATTTTATATTAAAAAAATATACATTTATTTGCTCATTCTTTATTAATTTTTGTATCTTCTTTCTTCATATTATTTTATTTTATCACTTATTTTATATTATTACAAAAGAGATCCTTGTATGTATAAACTATGTATTATACTTTATTTATTTGTTAGTTTGTTATTTTTTATTGATTACTAATGACTTACAAATTAAATAATATTACCATATTATGAAAAAATAAAAAAATTAAATTATAAAAGAAAAGAACCAAAAAAGGATAAAATATAAAAAAATAATTAATATTTTAATTTATTTTCTTTATATACAATACAAATATAATAAAATTGTATACCGGTTCAATTAAGTTCTATAGGTTTCTTCTTTAGAGACCTATTATGTGGCACAAGTGAAGTGAGCTCTTTCCCTCACCACCACCATGACCATAACAAATCTTAAAACATCTGCTAGTTGAAGTTTTAATAAATAAATAAATAATACTTATTTATTTATTTATATTTATGTAAATCGGCTTTCGTGTCTTACATACGTTACTCGAACAACTTTTGGACCTCTATAGCTATCACCAAAAACCTTCATGTATAATTTAGATCCAAAGTCTTGAAATATGATTTCGAGTTACAGAAAATACCTAAGTGAACAAACACAAAATAAAGTGTCATTTATGAAAGGCTTAGAGTCAAAGTTGGGCTCGAAGAAAGGCTCAAACTCGTTATATTGGGCTTGAATCTAATTCGAGTGCAAACTTATTTTGTACTGATCTTTTTTTTTTTTTTAAATGATCATATCTCATTTTACAAAAATTGGATGTACCCATCATTTTTTTATATGAAAGTAGATTCGTAAATGTTTCAAAATGGATTCATTTTCTTTATGGAAGTACCAAAATGGATTGCCTATTCTCCCATTAACAAAATCATGAACAAAAAGTATTATGGACTACTTGAACACCAAAGATTAAGAACCTGTTTGATAATAGTTGTAGAGGAAGGGATTGGCTTATGAATCCTAAGAGCTAATAATACCGTGTTTGTTTATAAATGGTAGGGCTGAACAAGTAATCTCCTGGGTATTCTAATCCCAGAAAATGAACGAATTGATAAAATACCCAATCAGAGGCGTTATTGTTAATACTGTCTGGGCAGCTTCAAAGGTGAATAACACTTTTATCTTTTCGTGTGCAAAAAATTATAACAATTTCTTTATGACTAAAGCTTTTTAACTTAAAGTTACCCGTATAGTTCACCGAATATTTTTTTTTTTACTTATTTAGTTTGAAATGACCTTAAGCAAAAAACTTACCTTAAAGCCAGATTACCAAACGAGGCCTATGTGTTTTGACATGTAATTGATATTTATTAAGATGTAAAGCGTTTAAAGTAAGCATACTCTGATTCAGGGGTGGAGGCACGAAGGGGCGAGGGGAGACTATTGACCCCTCTGGATTTTAAAATATTTTTTTTTATAAATTTTTTGGTAACAACAAAATATGCCCCCTCTAAATTATATTATTACCCCCATTGTTCCCTTGAAATTATTATTTCATCCATAATATAAAAGAAATTGAAATCTAAAAATCATTTCATTCTCACTAAACGAAACCCTAGCGTAACAGCTACTCATCTCTTGCTTAGTTGCTCCTCATTTCATCACTCACTGAACGCATTGAACCCTCGCCGCCGCACCCCATAGTGCCGCTGGATCTCCTCGCCGGCGCTGCTGGATCTCACCCTCGCCGCCTCGCCGTCGCAAATCAATGGATCTCAACTTCGTCGACGCCACCGAATCTCACCCTCGCCGGTGCCATTGGATCTCACCCTCGTTGCCTCGCATCTCGCCGTCGCCGATCAGTGAATCTCACCCTTGTAGTAGCTGCCTCGCGCCTCGCCGATTGGATCTCACCCTCACCTCGCGTCTCTGCCTCTGCCTGGCACGCCTATGGACCCTACTACTATTAAGTATTAAATATTGATTTAAATATTGTGAATCTCACCCCAGCTGTTTTTTGATTTAAATATTGCGTTTTAAATATAATGATTTAAATATAGATATTATGTTACTGTGTCTGTGTTAGTTTTTTTTTAATTTAAATATAATGGGACTGCTAGTGTTACCGTATTAGCTTTTGTTGTT
>JAOTRH010000002.1:7644395-7658254 GCA_034768845.1 Heliamphora exappendiculata
CCATGAGAATTCCGTCGTACTCCATAGCTTGCTTGCACTTGCAGATGCCCAACGCGGAGGAAACAAACAAATCTGCTGCCTATATAGATTCATGTGCGCGCGCGCGCGCAGATATATGGTAGGTGGGGAAAATAGGAGGGTAACCAGAATCAGACCTCCGAAAGCAACTTCCATTATATGTCGGCTCTGAATGGTTGTATTTTGCTTGATTTATTAGTTTATTTGATTTTATAATTTTTTCGTTTTTATTATTTTTTTAATTATTTAATTAAATTATTATATTTTTTAGATTTTCTTTATTAAGGTGAGTTAAAAAAATATAAAAAATAATTTAAATATAAAAAATTTCAAAAAAAATAAAAATAAGCCAATAAACTAAATTTTATATTATTTAAATTAAAATAAACAAAAAAAATTAATAAATAAATAAGCAGCATTTGCCCAAACAGAACATTGTCAGGCACGATTAGGTCACAGGGGCGCCAAAACTGATACGTGGGTGGTTGCAGAGTTTCCATATTATTATTTTCTATTAGGCCACAACTTCAGTTTTTTTAGCTTTATAATTAAAAACGTTAAAAAGTTAAGGTTTATTTAGTAAAAAAATTAAAAAATTAAATTAAAATAAAAAATTTTAAAATATTTTATTTAAATTTTTATTATTTTTAAAATACAATAATATTTTTTATTTATAATTTATATACTATCACTACAAATTACATATTAATATCAAATATATAGAAAGGTAAAAATATTCATTTTAAATAAAAAATAAAAAAATTAATTTTTTATCTAAATAACTAACTTAAAAAAATCTAATTTAAAAATTAAATTACCAAATAATTTATTTTGAACTCAATTTAGCTTTTTGGCTAAAAAATCAAAAAAAAATTTAAAAAATTAATTTTTAAGTTAGTTGCCAATCAACTCTTTAATATGATTTATTATTTTTTGTTGTTGTTTTTATTGAATTTTTTTAATTAGTTGGTTGAATATTCGCCATATTTGAGATAATTATTTATTTTTTTATTTTATTTTATTTATTTTTATTTTTAATAAAAAAAATTATCGTCCAATCGAACTATTATACTTTTTGACTTATCTTATTGACACAAGTTAGAAAGGTAAAAAAATTTAATTAAATTTTTAAAAATTTACAAAAGACAAAAAAAATAAATCAAAACAAGCTAATAAATCAAATTTAATATTGCTTATTTTTATTTTTAGTTAATTTTTTTTTATCTTTTCATCAAATTTTTTTTTGATTTATCATATCGAGATGATTTAAAAATTAAAAAATTTAGTCAAAAAACTAAAAAAAAATTAAAAAGACAAAAATAAGCAAAATCTTTACAATTTACCCCAAACAAGGGCAATCATATTTTTCGAACTCATTTTATTTAGACAAAGTGAAAAAGTATAAAATAAATAGACGAAAATATAAAAAGTTTGAAATTTTTTTATAAATCAAATTTTATATTGTTTATTTTTGTTTTTAGTGATTTATTTATTTTTTTTGACCAATTCTTTTCTTTTTTAGTTTTATCATCAAAATAATTCAAAAAAAAGTTTAAAAAATGCTATAAAATAAAAGGTATAAAAAATATTTAAAAAATAAAATAACATAAATTAACCCAAATTGACCAATATTGAAATGACCACATTCAATTTCTTATGTTATTTGTCACAATTATATCGATAAATAAAGGGTGAAACTCAATAAATTCATATATTTCATTTTATTTATTACGCTTTTTTATTATAAGTACATTGATAAACAACATAAATGATGAAATTTAATAAATTAATAGATAATAACACATAAAAAATAAATAAAATGTAATAAAATAAAATTTGTTCTGTTGGCATTATTGATATTTGAAGAGAAGGTATTTTAATAGATAATTTTGTGAACTATGAAAGCCAAGACGTGTAGTGAATTCGTAACTCAAAAATGGCCGAGCCCAAACCAAACAATATTTAGGTTTTGTTTGCCAGTCCACTTTAAATTGGATTTTTCATCTTTTTGTTTAGAATTAAAAAAAGGTTTTTAAAAATTTTTGTTTGGAAAAGGTTTTAAAAAATTCTTGTTTGGAAAGCTAAAGATTTTTAGCTTTTTTTCCTTTTTGTTTATTTATATAAAATAATTTTATATTTTTTAAGAAAGTATGATACTTTTTATTTACTAAATTACTTTTGTTGCAAAAGCTAAAAGACCGTTTAGGTGCCAAATTTATTTTAATATTAATTATTAATGTTATTTTTGTAATACTAGGACAAGCTATTTTCACTTTAAATAATTAATAAATCTTGTCGCTGCAATTATTTTTATACAATATAATTTTTGAACTTTTAAAAATTAAGACCCCTAATTTTTTAGAAGTCCTAAATAAATTATTAAACTGACCAACGAGGGAGCCGACCCTGTAATTTAGTACACAAATTTTAAATGTATAGCAAAAATTATAATTTATAAACGAAATAGAAAAAAAATTATAACTTATAACATAAACTATGGATGTTTAAAAAAGATTGACAGAATATAATTTATAATTAAAATTAATAGTAAAAAATTAAAAACTAGTAATAGTAAATTTTCCAAACACTAAATAAGGGACGAAACAAAAAAGTAATGACACCAACTTTGTGTTTAGTATTATTAAAACTAATAACTTATACATTATAGCTTATAGTAGAAAAATTATAACTTGAAACTGAAATAGAAAAAAAAATTATAATTTATAACAAAAAGTTGTGGTTGTTTCGAAAATATTAAAACTTATAATTAAGATTGTTAGCAGCAAATTAAAAATTACTGACAATAATTTTGTCAAGCACGCATATATATATATATATATATATATATATATATAAGCGCTAGTACAATAAGATTCTATTTGTTTTAACGTAAAATATTTTTATAAAAAAAGTATCTTTTATTTCTAGTATTTGGTTTAACACATGAAAAATATTTTTAAAATAAAATTTTTGATTGTTGGATTGAAATAAGATATTTTTCACAACAAAATTATAAAAAATATTTGAATCTGTCTGATGCCTCATGGAGCTTCGTTACTATTTGAGATAAGTTTTTTCTGTGATTTTTTTCATCTTTTAAAATTTTATATTTTTTGGTCTAAACTTTTTTCATTTTCGATTCATCATGATAAAAATAAATATAAAAATATAACTATTTTGGTTATTTTTGAAAAAAATTTACTAAAGACAAAAAAAATCTCAAAAAGCCTTAAAATGACTTTAAATGTCTTTTTACGACTTATATAAGCTCTTTTTTTTTTTTGATCTTTTTTTATTTTTTTAATTTCTCATGATAAATTTAAAAATTATTATTATTTGAATTAATATAAAAAAATTTACTAAAAACGAAAAAAATCATATAAAAAGTTTTAAAAAATCTCACTCAAATAATAGTTGTCACTACAGTTGATTTATGTGCCTTCGTTTTAAAAATCGATGCAAAAAAAATTAAAAAATTTAGGAAGTGTCAAACTTAGACGTATCTCTTAAAATAACGAAAAATAATTTATCAATTTATTTAAAAATAATAATTTCAACTTATAATGGAAAATATTTTACTAAAAAAATAATTTTACATGCTTTTTGTTAATTGAACTGTAAATAGATAAAATATTTTATGAAAAAATATTTTACAAAGCTTAAATATCAAAATAAATAAGAAAATGACCCATTGGTTTATTTAGACTTTTTTTATTTTTATTTATTTTTTATCAAGATTTTTCCTTTTCTGATCCATCTTGATGTGATGAAATAAGAAATATTTTTTTCAATAAAGAGGAAAAAATACTAATGACAAAAAAATTCAATATAAAATAAGCAAATTCTACGTAAAATAAGTAGGCATGCCATTATCTCAAACCAAGTCAAAGACAACTAAGGCCCCAATCGTTAACTAGTTTAAAATTATATTTTTTTTAAGTTAAAAAGTTAAATTAAATTTAAAATAGATTATTTTGTAACTTAATTTTTAAATTAATTTTTTTAAAAAATTAATTATTTAGAAAAAAAATTAATTTTTTTATTTTTTGTTCAAAATAGATAATATTATCATTCTATATATTTAATATTAACAATTATATGTAATTAGTAGAGATAGTAAATAAGTTATAAATAAAAAATATTATTATATTTTAAAAGTTGTAAGAGTTTGAATAAAATATTATGAGAGTTTACGTTTTAAATTGATTTTTAAATTTTTTAACTTTTTTGTCAAATAGACAACTTTGATTTTTTTTTTGGCATTTTTAGTCTTAAAAAAATAAAAAAATAAAAAATGGCAATAAGGGGACTAAGTTTAAATAATTCTGAAAGAGACTGCTAATTAAATCTATGTTCTAATGTAAAGAAAAAACAACTACCTAAATGGGGTTTCAAATATCTTTGTGAATAGGCTAAAAACCATAGACCTTCCTGCTAATATCATTCTGACACACAAATGGTATAAAGTAGCAAAGGTAGACAAAAATAAGAGTAAAATATATGTCAAAGTTGCTACAAATATTATTAAAACAACAATTTAGAATAATAATTTAAAATGTTTAGCTTATCTCACTTAATTTATTATGTTATAGTCGTAAATACACCACAAACAACGGAAGTGATGGAATTCAATAAATTAATACAATAATCTCATTCTATTTATTAGGTAAGTACATTGATAAACACTATAAAAGTTAGGATTCAATAAATTAATATAATAATAATAATAATATATGTGAACGATAAAGAAATGTGATAAAATAAAATAATCCTGCTAATATCATTATTATTAGAATAGAAGATAATTTAATAGATATTTATTGCCAATTATGAAAGCCAAGTTAAGTGTAGCTCAAACATAAGTGGATCCATACCTCTGCTATCTCTGTTGTTGACGGCCACTACTTCAATGTCGACCACCACCTTTACCCGCGGCCACCACCTTTACACCGACAACTCCCACTCAACATATTTTAAACCTTACAAACATGTTTTACTCCCACTCAACATATTTTAAACCTAACAAACATGTTTTTCTCTCCGTCGTAAATGGCCACTACCTTTAATTTAATATCGACCACCACCTTTACTATCGACCACCACCTTTACTGTCGCCCACCGACAATTCCCACTCAACACATTTTAAGCCTACAAACATATTTTTCTCTCTTTGCAAGAATAAACAAAATATTTTCTATTTTTTTTTATGACCCAAAAAACTGTTCCACCCGAGGTGGTTATGAATCTATTCCAGAACAATAAATTTGAGAGTACACAGAATTCACTCGATCTTAAACCGCAAAATTACTTTGACAAAGTACATTTACAAACACAATAATAAAAAAGATGATTTGAAAGACGCCATTTGCTGGAGAGCTCTTGATGCTATTGCTAGGATATAATTGGCATTCTTCTTAAAAAAACATCAAGGTGATGCGATCTTATTCCGTCAAAAATAGTACACAATGTCTAAAACGAACATCACAAGGAACAATTTGTTGTCGAGCCCTCGGCCAGAATCAAATAAAAAGCAGCACTCTTTAGAGATGATTGATAATTGCTTTTGTAAAATCAGTGGTAGATGAAGAGCCACCAAGGTCCGCAGTTCGGTATTTCCCTTCGGCTATGGTGTTAAGGATAGCATCTTGGATCCGATCAGCTTTATCATGCAGCTCCAGATGGCGAAGCATGGTGACAGAACTCAACAGTAGAGCTGTTGGGTTAGCTAGATTCTACATAGAACGAACCACAGTAAGAAATCCAACTTAAGAAAGAGGAGCTGGATGAAAGAATGCTAAGGAATCACTCAAAAGAGGGGAAGAAAAAAACAAAAAAACAAAGTAGCATAACAGGAAAGAAGAGCTGCAAGTCAAACAGAATAGAAAAACCACCATATATGCGGGTTTTATCCACTTATCTCTCAAGAGAGACACTAAAAATCAATAATCAGACCTTTAATCTTTGTTCAAAAGTTCAAACGGAAGCACTAAAGTGTGCTATATCCCCCAAGTGATCCCCACCTTAATTGTTATTTGAACAAGTAAAAGTTTTGTCTAGGTCTGAGTGAAGAAAGCATTTCTATTCTGCATGTCTACGGCGTTTTGAGAAATCCAAACATCTCAACAATAGATAGAGGAAGGAATTTAATGATCGAACCACACTCCATATACATCAGGAGTACATTGATGAGAAGGGGCTACGGAGTACTTTAAAATTTCTACCATCCTCCCCCCGGGGGAGGACCAAGTGACAACACATCCATCTCACTAGCAGCTGGATCTTTAAATCTTAAAAAAATAAAATTAATTGTAAGAACGTAGTAAATTGTAAATTCATATATAATCAAGCCACTTCAATTCTATGCAGACGAGAATGAAATTAAACAATAAATGAGACTTGGACCCATGAAATGGAATATGATTCCATTACTTTCATCCTTATCGTCAGGTTTGTCATATGGAATAAGCTTAATTGCATGCCACATATATGTCCAACAAGAATCCGGGAGAAATGGAAGTCCCAGTTAATGACGCACATTATATAATCACCTAATGCAAATGGAAGATAAAATAACACAGATGTAATCACTGACCTTTCCAGCAATATCAGGTGCTGAACCATGTACAGCCTCAGCAAGAGCAATGCCTCCCTCACCAATATTGCAGCTGCACAGGGTGTCAAACAAACTGAGACGATATGTATGCGTATTTCACTTCGAAGATTAATGTGTATATTTACACGTACTTTTGACAAGAATCAACCATAAACTATCAAACTTATATTACAAATAACAGGTAACAAAATAAAGATACCTTGGTGTTAAGCCCAATCCCCCAATCAGCCCAGCACAAAGGTCACTGATAATGTCACCATAAAGATTAGGCATCACCAAAACATCAAAAAGAGCTGGATTCTTCACAAGCTGTATAAAGAAAGGAAATTAGTTAGTGTTGTTCCTTAAATCCCAACTTAGTTTGTTGGTTAGAGAGTCTTGGTTACTATGGTTAGTATGCTACTCGTCGGAACTCTGGATTGGCCTTATCTTTACAGGGGGATTATTGGTGGTCTGGAAAGAGTTCGCTGGTTGTGGTGCTCTTGGTGCTTTTCTCCCTCAGGCATGCTTGGGGTCCAGATCGTTTAAGGTTTTGGGTGCTCTGATTGAGAGGGTCATCGCAGTACAGTCCACCGCCAGAGCGCTGCCGTCTCTTGCACGGTGTGGGAATTGTAATGGTGGTTATCACCACTGGAGCACTGCCGTGTATGATCAGTGTTGGAGTTGTAATGGCGATGGTTTGGAGTTGTCTGGTGTGCACTGGCCTCTTTTAGCTTTCTGTGGGTTTGGCCAGCTGGAAGTTGCAGCAAGTGATGAAGGTGATTGGCAGTCATGTGTGGCTTGCGCGCCAAGGATCTAAATAATGGCTATTATGTAACGAATCGGCCATTACATAACGGTATCTTAGAGTACCAATTCCGTTTTGCTGCTCTGTATCGGCTTTACAAAGAATCCCATGAGTGTTGACCGTTACTTCCGTTACGTAATGAGTATCAATCTCGTATCGGTTTGTAACAGCCGATACAGACGATAAAGGCCCGACACAACGACAAGAGCAAAAGTGTGAATTGTGAACTCACCTTTTTTTGCTAACAAATCCTTACAGATCGTGTTCAAATTCCTCTTCCCAAACATCTTCCTCTTCGATTTCAGTTCAATACATCAATTTGAGCTCGATTTGAGGATTGTGCTTGCAGCGATTGCTCTCCGCCTCTTCCCGAACTCATCTTACTCTTCAATTTTAGTTCAATTTTAGTTCGATTTGGGGATTACGCTTGCCGATCGTGTTCAATTTGAGGTGGATTGAAGATTTTGGCATCAATTTCAGTTCGGATTTGGGATTTCAGTCCGATTTGAGCTAGGTTGACAATTGCGCTTGCCGGTCGTGTTCGGGTCAGCGATCTCGACTCTCGGTTGTGTAACTTCCGTTTGACTTTGATTTAGGAATTTTGTAATCGATTTGGGATTTCGGTAGTTGATTGGAGTTCAATTTGCAATTTTGCATTCCATTTCACTCATGTTCTTCAATTTCGGATTCTCCACTTCTGTTTGGGTCAACGATTTGCCGATTTCGCTTTGAATTGGGAGTAAGACTTAAGCCTTAACTTTTAAGGCTGTTGAGTGTTGAGACTTGTTTGGCTTGCTCATTATTATTCTCCAAGTTGTAAGTTATTCTATTACTTTAATTGGTATTTAAATTCTCTTTATAATTTGTATTTATATTTTATCTTATTTTTTAAATTATTTTTTTCAATTTATCATTTTATAATTTATTATTATTGTATGAAATATTTAAATTATGTATATATCTCGTTTATATTATATAAAATAATATAAATATTTATTATCTAATAGAGTATTTTTTATTAAAGTTTGAATTATTCATAATTTGATTATATAATATATAGTATACTATTTTAATATTATACAATAGTTTAATAATATTGCAAATTTAATGTTATCATACATGACATTATCATAATCAATATTATTTTTTTACTTGTATTTGTTATCAAAGATTATCAATTATATTAATATTTATAATATCATGGATACTTAGATAGTGAAATTATTTTACCATACAATAATATTGTATTTTTTTAATTTTAAAAATAATATAAATTCTAGAAAATATGTTTTTTGTTTCAAAATAGCAATTAAAAACAGTTACAAACATTCAATTTGTAATAAATAAAGCTAGAATATGTGTATCAATGAGTTTTATGCCATTTGCTAGCGATTAAAAAAAATTCACATGCACACTTACCGATTCCCATTACAGATTGACCGATACGTCCGATACCCATTACACGCGACCGCGACCGTTACGCTGGCCAATATTGCAATTTAAAACCTTGTTGCGCGCCTATTTCTTCTCGGCTGGTTTTCAATGGTTTTGCACCATCCATGGCTTTTGTGTTTGCTGGTTTTTCTTTTTGGGGTGTGATCTGGTGTGCCTTCAACGGGTGTTATCCAGCTTAGCGCTGGAAATTTTGTGTTTCGTTTAAGGTGTGTTTGGATGAGTTATGGTTAGACATTATATTTTTGCATTTCATTTTTTGTGTTATTGTGTTCCACTTATTCTCTTGGTTGGGAGGGTTTTTATGTAGGCTAGGCATGTTTTTTTCCCTGACCGTGTGTGTTGTCTAAGGGCATGTACTAAAGTCTCGTTTGGCAACCTGGCTTTAAACTAAGTTTTTTGCTTAAATTTGCTTTAAGTCAAATAAATAAAAAGTTCGTTTGGTAAACCGTAGAAGTGACTTTAAGCTGAAAGGCAAAAAGTCAAGAAAAAACTTGGCTTAAAGTTATAATTTTTTAACATTTATTTTTAAATAATTTTATATTTAATATGGATCTTGTTTGATAGATTTTGACGAGTAAATTTTAAAAATATATATATATTTTTTTTAAAAACAAATGTGTATAATAAAAGTTATAATATTTCTAAAAAATATATAAATTTTTTTATATAAAAAGGCAAAAAAGCTAAAAGGTTAAAAGCCTTTGACTTGCCAAATAAGGCTTTTTAGCTTTTTGAATTTTAAACAAAAAAGTAAAAAACCTAGCTTAAAATCCAGTTGCCAAACAAGGCCTATGTTTCATTGTGTATTTTCTTTTTCTTTTTTTTTTTTGAGGGGGAGGGGGTGGGGGGAGGGCATAAAACCAAATGCTTACTTACCAAAACAGAAAGTTGCTAGGAGACATAAATGTAGTAAGGCGAAACAAATCCTAATAGCACTAGGGCATTGTAACAATGTAACTACTTAACAGTTAACACAAACAATCCTAACGAGAGAATTGTTTATACCATCATACAGCAGTTATCAATGACAACTTCCTCATATTTTATCTCAGGATACTTCTCTGCAACCTCGCGGCAACACTGCAAAAAAACAAATCAAAATCAATATGGTGCCATTGATGTAAACAATCAAATTATCTTTTGTTCAACAATTTCCAACAGACAGACCTTAAGAAAAAGACCATCAGTTTTCTGCATGATATTGGCTTTGTGAATTGCAGACACCCTCTCTCTCCCATGGCTCTTGGCATAATGAAAGGCATATTCAGCCACCCTAAGACTTGCTTGACGAGTAATAATCTTCAGACTTTCAACCACACCTCTCACCACCTAACAAAAGATAAAGGAGCTCCATGAAATCAACACGAGATGGTTCTTTTTTTTTCGCGTGCATTTGTCAAATAAACCTACTTGATGTTCAAGGCCGCTATACTCCCCTTCTGTGTTCTCACGGATAGTGATCAGATTTACATCATCATAGCGAGTCTTGTAGCCAGGGAGACTGTAGCAAGGTCTAACATTGGCATACAGGTTAAGTTCTTTTCTTAATGTAAGGTTCAATGACCTATGACCCTTCCCAATTGGTGTGGCCATTGGGCCTTTTAAGCCAACCTTATTTTGCCTTACTGATTCTAAACTTTCCCATGTGAGAAAACTCTGGGTTCTAGGATCAACTTCCTGCCCGACATAGTGTTCCTCCCATTCAATTGGCACTTCAGCTGCTTTGAATACCTGCATTAGTGAAAAATGATTACATTAGCTGCTTACTACCAATAGGAAGTGAGAACAGTGTTTGTTAATACTAACAACAATACATCACTCACAAAGGAGCGATCAACTCTAATCCTCTGCTGGATGACCGAGTAAAATTAGTAAGAGGAGATAAATTCTGGACTATAAAGTGCAAGATTTTCTCTGAAAGGAGTTTGGAGGGAATAGAAAAGCCTCCACTTGGCCATGTGCCGTGGTATGGCTCAACTAAAGAGTGTTTCTGTGTTCTGACATTTGAATATAAAAACTGGAGGTGATAGAATCCAACTGGGATTCAATTAGGCCTGACCCAATCCACATCCGAACATGACAGGGGAGCTAGAAGCATAGAATAAATATACTACGAAAAGGTTGATCCTGGTCAGTTGAGGAAGGAACTACTCAATCAACTTAGTTGCATTGGGAATAAGAACTCTCCCAAAGCCAATGACATCGGCCAAATAAAGGGTTTGAATTGAGAAAGAACTTCAAGCTTATGGGAGCACTTACCCTATAAAAGGAAAGGGAAGGGACATAACCAGGTACGTATAATTTGATATTCATATTCAATTCTATTGAGACTTATAGAGAACTGGTTTGAGCGTCGGGTGCCTTCCAGTCGAACAACATCATCGGACCTTGGTCAGGCATCACTAACTGCGTTTGTTTTGCAGAATAGAAGGTGTTCGGATCATTGTTCTTGGTAAGGGAATTACAAAATTTTGGTTGTACAGTTTTTTAACAGCAGAAAAATGGAACATTTTCTCAACCTTTCCCCTGTTTTGTAAGCAAGTATACAGGTTAATTACTTTTTTTTTTTACACAACATAAATGCAAACAACATCGCTTTTAGCACTGAAGTGCCCCAATTTTGCATGTCCACGAATATTTGGGGGAAAAGACTGAAAAAAAGAGCATTCAAGAGCATAACTTCCGCAAAAGAAAAAAAAATCAAATAGAAAACCAGATCAATAAGCGTTTACGGGGAGAGAGAGAGAGAGAGAGAGAGAGACCTGTTTGACGGATTCGGCGATCTCAGGTCCGATTCCATCGCCGGGGAAGAGAGTGGCTCGGATCAGATCGGAGCCAGACGAGGCGGCGGCGGAGAGGCTCCGATCGAAGCACGAGAAAACCCTAGCTGAACTAGGGTTTGTCAAGGACTGGGGTGAGAAGACCTCGCTCGCGCGGCCACGGAAGACGCGTCTCAAGATTTGGGAACCCATGAACGATTTGCTGACCAACGAAACGAAACAGAGGAAATAAACCAGTCAGGGAGACGAGAGATTAGAAAACATATATTTTTATTTTTTGTTTTAATTGTTGGTGTTTTCCAAAAATAGGCTGTATTTAAAAAAGTTGAGATTTAAAAATAATTTACCAAACAAGTTTATACGTATTTAAAAAAAAACAATAACAAATGGGTATCTCTCCTACAAAATATTCTATCAGAATGTGTATTGAAGTAATTTTTTAAAAATAATTCACCAAATATGTTTATATGTGTTTTTTTAATTCAAAAAAAGGGTATTTTCCTACAAAATATTCTATTAGAATAATTGTGTAGTGGCATTTTTGAAATAATAACTATTTTATTGGGTGCTTTGGTTTGAAATTATAAAATCAAAATCTTCATTATTATTTGTGTGAATATTAGGAAACAGTTCTCCAAACAAATCAGGGAGGAAAAATTAAATAGTAAAATTGATTGGTTTTAAAAAAACAACTAATTTCATGTATATTGTTGCTTACAAACATACAACTTTTCCACCGTCCCAACCACGTTACTAAAATTATTTTAAATTCTCTATATTTACTTGTCAACCAAAAAAAATTAAAAGAATAAAAGTAAAATTAAATTGCTAATTTCTATGATATTTTATTTTACTCTTGTTCAATTCCAAAAATTAATAATATTCTTAATTGATAACTTATTCACTATTGATATCAATTATATATAATCATAATAATTAACTATATTGAAGGATAATACTATTTAATTTAAACAAAAAGTAAAAAAATTATTTTTTACGCAATGAACCAACCTAAAAAAACTAATTTAAAAACTAATTACTAAATAACATATTTTCAATCTAAATAAGTCAGTCCCCACTTAAAAACGCCAAACACAATATCTTAAAAGTTAATTTTTTTTAATTATAAAAATTAACATTTTAAAAAATACCAAACAATACCTAACTCTGAATCTGTTAAGTGATAATAACAACGGTAGTGGTAGTAGTACAACGTGTTGGAAGACAATTCAAAACTAATTATAAAAATAAAATATATTTATAGTTTTAAATTAATTATTCAAATTAAATTATTTGTAATGCATTTTGAGAATATTTGGATCAATTTTTAATTTTTTATTACTAATTTTAATAATAATTTACAATTTTATCTAAATATCTACAATATATGTTATAAGTTATAATTAATTTTTTTTCAGTTATAAACTAATATATTTATCAAACAATCATAACTTTTCTATAACTTATAATTTATAATCTATTAGGACTCGATTGGCAACTAACTTAAAAGTGAATTTGTTTTTTTTTTTTTGTATTTATAGTCAAAAAAATTAAATTGGGTTCAAATTAAGTTATTTTGTAACTTTGCTTTTAAGCTGATTTTTTTTAAATTGGTTGTTTGGGTAAAAAGCTGCCCAAACAATCAATTTTAAAAAAGCCAACTTAAAAATAAAAACTGCTTTTTAGTTGTTTGGGTAAAAATAAAAAGCTACTTTTTACTTAAACAACTAATTTTAAAAAAAGCCAACTTAAAAATAAAAACTGCTTTTTAGCTGTTTGGGTAAAAATAAAAAGCTACTTTTTACCCAAACAACCAATTTCAAAAAATCCAAGTTACCAAATAATTTATTTTGAACTAAATTTAACTTTTTGACTATAAATACAAATAAATAAATAAAAAAACTAACTTTTAAGCTAGTTGCCAATCGATCCCTAATAGATTATAAATTATAAATTATAGAAAAGTTATGATTGTTCGATAAATATATTAATTTATAACTAAAATTTTTTTAAATTATAACTTATAACATAGATTGGAGATATTATTAAAATGATTATAAGTTATTATTAAAATTAGTAATAAAAAGCTAAAAATTGATCCAAATAGTTGAGCCAAACATTTCCAAAGCACATTACAAATAATTTAATTTGAATAATTAATTTAAAACTATAAATATATTTATAAATATATTTTATTTTTATTATA
>JAOTRH010000002.1:7673296-7689273 GCA_034768845.1 Heliamphora exappendiculata
CCCCCCCCCCCCCCCCCCCCCCCCCCCCCCCCCCCCCCCCCCCCCCCCCCCCCCCCCCAATGAGCTGCTTCCGAAAACCAAACAATTCCAAAATCACCCACCCAGTTGGCAATGGATTTCAGACAATCCTTACAAGCCATAAGGAGATGATGTAGGAACCTTGCGTGACCCAGACCCACCGCCTTCGTGACCGCCGGCTGGTTTGTTGGACAATCGCCGCTTGTAGCGCTTGAGAACCGACGCCAGGTTCTCTTTCCCTTTCGGGAAAGCCACATCACCGGCAGCTGTCCCCGACCGACCCTTGCGACAAGATATTGCGATTTCAACATCTTTGATTATTTCTAAGAGCATCGGTGCGGTGGTGCATTTGCCCCCCTTGCCCTGTTTTGCAGGTGGGGGCAACCCTCCATTTGAAATAGGTGGGCTTGGCCTCGGCCGGTGGGTTGCTGGAATTTGCAGGCAGAAGCAGGGGGTCATTGGAGTACGAGGCTTAGAAAATGCCAGATCAATGATACCCTGTCGGAAACGCATTCATAATCAAGATGCATCAATCTAATGGTCACCAAACTAGATCCAACAAAACAATCATGACACACAAACTTGATCGCCAAACTTGATCGCCATATTTGGGAGGGATGGAACAGGATTAAAAAACATGGGGAGCCGACAAATTAAATTGTCTCATGGGATAACTAATTCCGCATTTGTATCACGAAATTGAGACTAATAATCCGAAAAATACTAGATTAATAACACCTCATGCATGGTATTAATAATACCAAAGCCCCTTGGTATTATTAGTATCAGACTCCATATTATCTTCCATTTTTATCTAACGGTCAAAAATAACTCTACAACTCATATCTCATTCTTTATCGCACCCTAACCAAATATTAAATTAAATTTCTCACTGTACACATAAACCATTATATAATCTGTTGGTACTAAAAAAAACATGTGGAACCCACAGTATTACCTATCCCTCTATCATATCAAATGCTATCCAGAATGCCAAACAAGCCCTAAGCCTAAGTAATTTGAATCATATTGTTTAACTCTTTATTCAAAGTGAGTATTATACTTGGAGTTACAGGGTAACCCTTAGCATTTCCATTCTTCATTTGGATGAATGGAAATTTAAACTTAAATTTTAGCAGAATTAAAACTGCAAAATGGCAATGCCAGTGGCACACCCTGGTTGTCTTACCAAAATATGGAGTGTTTCTTGATGTTGTGTCTTGGAGTTCAATATCTTGGGCAAATAGCCTTTATATCAACTACACAAGGTATTTCATCTTCTAGCCTTGGACAACCAAGCCAGACAATAAAGGCTGCAATAAACCAATTAATACTCTGTTCACTTGATGAGCGTAAGTAATGAAAGGGATTAAGATCGATGTGAGTTAACAATATGATGGTTAGAAGTGATTTAGTTCTGGGGAACTTAATGGCAGCAGAAGCAATTGGTGATAAAATCGAACTCGACTATGACCAGTTTGTTAGGTACAATTCAACTTGTGTGCTCTTTGTTGACACAAAGAATGTAGGTCAAGGTTATGGGAAAAGATTTGTTGGCCAATGTGAATACAGTAAAACATGGACAGATGACTATGCAATTGCACGAACTCCCACAATTGGTGGTGTTTGGCATTGCTGAAACTAGTAACTTATAGAGTGTAACTTGTAAGTAGCAGAAGTTATGAATGTTTAGTAAAGATTACAACTTATAGCTGAAATAAAAGAAAAAATAGATATAAGTTGTAGCAGAAATTGTAGAGGTTTAAAAAAATTTATAGTTATAGCTAAAATTAGTAGCATAAAGCTAAAAGCTACTAGCAGTAGCTTTTCTAAACACCCCTGGGTCCGACCTCAAGCAGTTGGGATTGGAGCAAATTATAAGGTACTCCCAAAGTACTATATAAGTGATGTCACATGGTCTTCCTAACAAATAAATGTTCGATACACAATAGGCGGATTACCATTATCTATTACTAACCCAACAAAGTTGGTCAAATATTATTCCACCCGGAGTATTTTCTGCTACATCATTTGGTGAAAGCACTACGTAAGCAATGCCACATGATGCTCCGGATTACCAAATAATTACTCTGGGATTGGGGTATCTTGACTTGAGTAATGGGATACCCTACTTAGAAAGATAACATTATCCCATTTGAATCCTATTTGGTTCCAAGTACTGGAAAGCCCCTTCATATTTCCAATGAGAACAAGTTGTCTGATTCATCAAGGAAATGCTTACTAGATTACTTGTACTGAGCACTTTAAAATTTGACTAAATTACACAATATTGGGGGGGTAAAAAAAATCAAATTTGAAATTTCGGAAATAAAATGGCCTTTCGATATTTTCTATCACTTCAATAAAAAATTCTGCCAAATACTTAAGAATTCAGTCCGAATTCCACAAATTTTGGTCAAAAATAATTTTTAAAAATAAAAATTAGGTTTTCCAAATTTTACTGTGGAATCGGAAGTTCAGGGATTTGGGTAAACTTGCCTGTTTGAAGCACAGATCGCCAAGCAGGCAAGAACAAACAAGCTCACTGGAATTTTTGAACAGCTCATATTAGATAAGCTATCATGGTAGTTTCACTAAGGGGGCTGAATTGCTGAAATACCTCAAATAAATATGAGTAGAACTCAAAAGTCAAAGAAGGCATTACCCTATATACGCCACAGTAACAACATGCAAGCAGCTAAAATAAGTTATGGAGCACATAAGATGCAAAATTTACCTGAAGACGATTGAGTACGTAAGTGTACTTTCCCCACAGCTCCGGTCTACTTTCCATTAGCGAGAGCTCAAGAACCCGGTGAATGCACCAGACCCCAAAGCTTATTATCAAATCCACTCTCCAAACACAGCCATCTCCACAATGAGGAACCGAGGAAACAACAAAATTGGAATTATCTGTCTCATCATTTTTAAGTGCAGAACATGGCTTCTTGTCAAAGGAGTACTGAGATTCATCCATGTAAACCAAAGGGTTGGTCTCCCTAGTGTCAGCTTCGTAAAGGAATCTCTCCCTTGCAGCCACATGACCTATAAGATCCTCGTCAGCCCCATCATTCTGTCTAAACAACCAATCAGACCCTTCCAGTTTCAAAAGCTTAATGATACAGTTTCTGAATGATTGAAGTAGCTTTGATTCCAAATCCAAAACAAATGTAGTTTCTGAAGTAATTGAATTTTGCTTGCTCCCAATTCCCTCTCTCCCAACTGTACATGTTTTATCAGACGATCCGAACTGTTCGAAGGGCTGTCTGGACCACAGGGATCCAGCGTCTGAGCTGGAGCTGAACTGTAAAGTGAATGGAACCCTGTATAGTTTTGGAAGGGAGAGTTTATTGGATTCCAAAGGAGCTCCAACCTTCAGTGCAGTAGTCGAGTATAGCGATGTCCCATATCCAATGGCACTATATTGATCACTCCTATCAGAGGAAGATGAATCCCGGGGAGGAAGAGAGAGTCCTGATATGTCTGGCAAGCTATGGAACTTCTTTGTATTGATTGTATCATTGAGATTCAAGGCAGGTCTGGATCCAGGAGAGTAAAGAACATTAACTGGTCTTTCAGATTTCGACGACATATTTCTAGAAACAACAGGGTCTGAAAAACCAGGCGGCTTCATAGGGCTCAGCCGATTCTGTAGTTTCCTTCCTGAAGCAAAAGCAACTGGAACTCTGTAGTTGGATGTGCCCAAAGGTGCGGGTTTTGGACTTAGTGCCTCCATTTGGCCATTTAAGTAATCATAACTTTTTTCTTTAGTAATCCGACTGAGGTATGAAGCAATCTGATAGCCATGTACAGTAGCTGGCTGATAGTCATTGCCATCAGAAGTCGATGGAGGCCTCAAACTAGAATAGCGCCTCTCATTATCATCAAGAGCATTGTGGCAAGCATTTTGCACATATGCATCAGGCAACAGCAAGCGACTTGACCACGATGAAGATGACCCCCTTTGAACCCCATAAGATGTCTGTGTGTTACCTTGCACCCCCAGCAGCTTTGGAGAGTCATATACACTTGCGTTCACTAGAGAACCAGATCCACTTCCGCCCGCAGATGGAAAGTACCCAGTAAATTCCTTCGGGCTGTCCCCCACTTTCAGTGAAGTGGCAGGCTTTGGATCTACCTCCAGCAACACATCCAGTTTCCTAGCCTTTGATTCTTGTGTTGCTTGCCCATGGAAATCAAACAGGTGTCCCCAGAACTCATCAAGAACTGCAGCTAATTGACGTCTCGCAGCACGGCCCAATCCAGCTAGTCTTGAGAGACTTCCAGCACCACTCCCAACATCCTCGTTTTTCCCACTGAGATTCCTGTATGATCCAGGACCCTCAGATGTTAAAGATGGATTATTATCAGATGCCCATTTAGATGATTCTTCAGGCTCCCAATTATCTCCCTCATCATCCTTCCCAGTCCGTAAATCGCCCTCTATTCTCACAGGCTTTTCGATAATGTCAGTTGATTCAGCTTTTGAGGAAATGGTGTCCACAGCCTCACTGACAGAACCTTCACTATAAACATTTGAGATCCCAACAGTTTCAACTGTGGTAGTTGATTCCTCCAGATTGAACTTACAGTGACTAGGAAATGTGACATTAGAACCACTGTCAGCACTAGAAGTCAAGTGAGGAATGGTATCGGAATCCATGAGTGTGTTGCACAAACTCAGATCAATTCTTGGAACCAACACATTTGGTAGACTGTCCAAGGGCTTCCCCAGTGCCAATGCAGGTTCTTGCTTTTGTATGGATCCCTCCCTGTCATATCTAGTTTCAATGAAATCACCTTCTTCTCTCTCTGTATCTCTCTCTGTAGATGAATCAGGTACAGCATCGATTATATCCCCATTCCATACATGAGCATCAAAGGTGGAACAATCAGATTTCAAAGGTGTGGCAGCAAGCCAAAGCATCAAACAAAGCAATGTAGAAGCAGTGATGAGAAGAGCGATGTAAGATATAGACATGCTACTCCCCACATTCCAACTCAAGTTACCCAACCAATCACAGTTCCCAAATACCAACTCTACCAGAAATATAACCTTTAAGATCAGCATTCCAATAAGTATGATCCGAGCTAAGAATTCCACAAAGTGAGAAACCTTGTAGATACCCATTATTGATCTTGATGAGGCAACCCGAAAAAGGGGGATCACAGAAGATGGCAGCATAAGAGCAACCACTACCTGTGTAAGTAATAGCAGCTGATAGATACCTTCAGCTCCTGAATTCCATACACAAAAGAGGGCTGGAACAATGGCAATAATTCTGATTGTAAGATGATGAAGCCAACCGGGAATGTTTATCCCAAAGAAATCATGCAGGACTGACTGTCTACCAATATTCCAAGTTAATGCAGTGATTTGATTGGACACAAACAGAACCAGTAGAAAGGCAAAGGGCACTATTGAACTCCAAAATACCTGCATGAAAGATTTTGATGATGGAATTCTTAGCATGCATCAAAGTGATAATGAACAATAAAATGCATGCACCTGCTTTGCTAACAGTTACAGCGTGAAGATCTGTTTATGAATCCCAAACCTGATCAACTAACAACAATGCATCCTGAAAAGTAAGGATAACAAGGCCTGTACTGTAGAACGCATTTGCTGCCGTGTTCATCAGCACACAATTCACCATGGAAATACCACTGAAGATGCATAGGATGGCAAAAAATTGGTCATGACACAAAAGTCCTTTGGAAACATTTAATCGTCCCAGTTCTCGCTGCAAGAATGGAAAAAGAAGGCAGAACAACATTAATTTCCTTCTGAAGTATACCACAAGAGTACAATTATAACTCGTTGATGCAGCAAGAGAATAGAGATGAGCTCAACTCTCAAGAGTAATAGCCCAAGTATGAGGATATATTAAGGATAAACTTATTCCTAGCTACCCAACAAGTGTCATAGGTTATATTCCTAGCTACCCAACAAGTATCATAGTTTATTTGCCTGTTGACATTAGTAAGGACTAAGTTATCTCACTTGTTATTCACAGGATGCGTGCCAATATATGACTATGTTACTGACTAAAAACATCTTTTTTAAAAAATTAAATAAGAAAATAGGTTCAACATCTGTTTTCCTCCTAAAGTTATATAGTACAATCATATCAACAGCACAGTTGCATCTGTACGGTGAACACTTATAATAAATAGACACCAAACAACCACCCCTTCCAAAAAAAAAAAAAACAGAAATATCTATATCTATATCTACATATATATATATGGTGTGGGGGTGTAGAGACTATTTTCAAGTCTCTTGATTCTCACCCCAACTACCAATTATTGTCCCTCTCTAGTTAATTTAATATATATATATATATATATGGTGTGGAGTTTAGAGACCATTTTCAAGTCTCTTGATTCTCACCCCAACTATCAATTATTATCCCTCTCTAGTTCCTCTCTTCTTCTTTTTCTTTCTTTTAACCCTAATTCACTATTTTGCAATTCAACTTGGTATCAGAGTATCGATCCTAACCTACAACTACCCTTATCATTTTGAAACACACTCTGAGATAAAAATAGCGTGTTAACGTCATCTTCTGTACAATGATGTCAATGTGACGCCGCAGGTGGTATGGATGCCGATGGTCGGAGACATGGATGGCTTCATCTCAGGCTTCTGGTGATTGTGGAGATGTAAGTTCATGAAGTGCTTCTATGTTTTTTTTTCCCCGAAAACCCTAGCGCCAGATGTACCTCTCGCGCAATACTCAATAGTTTTAATCATCCAAATCTACCCTATAGGTGCCGACAATACCTGTTTTGCTCATATTTGTGCATGATTTAGTGGTGTTAATCGTGTTCGATCGAATATGTTCCTTTTCTCAATTGGTTGTGCTTCCTAGTTGCGATTTTGGTTCGCGAATACTTTGGTTTGTTGTTTTTTGGTTCGTGATTGATCTGGTAGCCACTCTTGGCTTGCTCGACAAGATGATTCAGAAGACCTTTAATCAATTTCAGTGATTTGCAAAACCTTACCTCCGATCTACAACTCCCGATTTGCTTCTGTTGGTCCAAGCTCATTCCACAGGTGCCGATTTGCTTTCTATTGATCCAAGCTCATTCTATAAGTGCCGATTCTCATGGTTGGGAACTTTTTGGTACTCAATTGGGCGTTGATTGGTTATTTCGAAGTCAATTTGAACCTCTAAGTGGATTTCGGCGCTAGAACGCCAAAACCATAGTTTGTGATTTGACAATCGAGGCATCTTATCGGTGCCGACTCTTCCTGTGTAAGTCTGATTTGTGGTCCTTTTGGTGAATTCTGGTGTATGGGTTCAATTTTTTGCACCACAACACACGACGGAATCGCTTTTTGGTTATTCGGCTGGTTGATCTGATCCAGACCTAATTGGTTCGATCTGTTTTGGTGGTTTAATTTTGCACTGTTGAGTTATCTTAATCAGATCTAGTTTCGTACTTTGGAGTTCCTTGGTGTGTTTGGATTTGGCTTATCTAATTTCCTTGATTTAATATGGCTTAAGTAAAGATTTCTTCGGGTTCTCATGATGCTCTCCATATTCAGCTTAGCAAGTTTGTTCGGAACTTGTGTGATGTTCTGCCTCCTTCTTCTACTACTACTTTAGCTAATTCAAGTAAAATTGCATCTACAGCTCTTACCTCTCCATCTTGGATCATCGATTAAGACGTTAGTTCTCATATATCTGATAATCTGTCTCTTTTTTCTCATTTAACTCCTATTTAACATCATATAGTCTTATCTGATGGCTCATCTCGACCTGTTCACAGGCAGGGTGCCCTTCATCCCTCTCCTTCTTTGGCCTTACCTTTTAGGCTTCATATCCCTCATTTTCCCTTTAATTTGTTGTCAGTTGATCAATTCACTAAATCTCTACATTACCCGTAACTTTTTCTCCTACTTCTTGTATCTTTCAAGACGGTAAGATCAAGAGAATAATTGCTTCGGGGCATGAGAAGAACGGGCTCTACTATCTCGACGTTGATTCTGGTTATTTTCCCATACTTCATCCGCCTTAAATGCTACCATTTCACCTCTTCAGTGCCACGTTAGCTTAGGCCATCATTCTGTGGCTAAGTTTAAGTTGGCTATCCCCAACTTACCTCATGTGTCCTGTATTAAGTATGAAGCGTGTCAATTAGGCAAGTATCACCATAGTTCCTTTCTCAATCGTAGCATCACCATAGTTCCTTTCCCAATCGTAGCCATCATCGTCAGCCCGAGCCCTTTAATGTTGTCCATACAAACATCCAGGGTCCTTGTCAAACTCCAAGTACTAGTGGATATTCTTATTTTGTTATCTTTATTGATGATTACTCTCGTATAACTTGGCTCTTTTTGTTGAAACACCGGTCTGAATTGCCTCATGCTCTTTATACATTTTAAAATGAAATTTTTAATCAATTTGAAAAGCGTATCGAAATTATTCGATCTAATAATGCGTTAGAATATATCCAGTCAGCTGTTGCTTCCTTTTGTGTCGATCGTGGTATTATTCATCAGACAACTTGTTCACACAGTCACAACAAAATGGCATTGTTGAACGCAAGCACCATCATATGTTAGATGTTGCTCGTACCTTATTGTTTCATGCCCAACTACCGAGACACTTTTGAAGTTATGTTGTCCTTACTGCTTGTTATCTATTTAATCGCATGCCTTCCGTTGTTCTCGATCATCGGTTCCCTTTTTCCTCGTTATATCCGACCTCTCCACCTTTTTCCCTCACTCTTCTTATTTTTTGTTGGATTCAGAAAATACCGAATCCCCGCCTACACAAGCAAATTGTTGATAAACTCCAAAATGGCATTTTCTTTTGACCCAATTTTTTTCTCTCCTTATCATTCTATTGCCTTTGTACATGTTTTTGATCCTGGTATTGATAAAATATCCCCTCGGGCCCGTAAGCGTGTCTTTCTCGGATACTCTCGTACCAAAAAAGATATCAGCATTATCACCCGGAGTCTCAACGATACTATGTAAGTGCTGATGTGATCTTCTTTGAGTTCACTCCTTTATTTCCTCTAGTAATCACCCTTCTTCTGATTTCTCATTTACTGTCGCGAGGGGGAGTCTTTCTCTTCTCTAACTCTTCCACTTCCTATGTCACTCTCTTCCCCTTCTCACCCACTTTTGCAGGTTTATCAGCGATCTCAAGATAGGCCTATCGTCTCATATAGCCCGAACTCTTCATCTTCTCCAGTAGAGGCTTCTATCCCCTCTGCTCCTTTTAGTTCTGATGACTTACCGATTGCTTTTGCGTCAAGGTAAACGTACATGCATCCAACATCCTATTCCTCACTGTGTCTTATGATCATATGTCCTCTTCTCTTCATGCCTTTATGTCTACCTTGTCGTCCATTTCTATTCCTACTTCTTACAAACAAGTTATGTCTCTATCTGGCTGGAAACGTGCTATGAATGAGGAAATGCATGCTCTTTATAAGAATCAAACTTGAGAGTTTACCACTCTCGCCTAAAAAGCATTCGGTGGGATGTCGTTGGGTCTAGACAGTCAAGTATCTTCCGGAATGTTTTGTTGAGCATCTTAAGGCGCGTTTGGTTACTAAGGGCTATACTCTGACATATGGCGTTAATTACTTGGAAAACTTTTTCTCGTGTGGCTCGCCTTAACTTTGTTCCGATCCTTCTATCCGTTATTATTAGTCATTCTTGGTAATATTAGCTTGGCAATAAGAATATTTTTCTTCACAGTGATATTCATGAGGAGGTCTATATGGATCAACCCCTGGCTATATTGTGCTTAACAGTGAGCACCTTATTTGCACTTGTGTAAGGCTCTATATGACCTGAAACAATCTCCTCATGCCTGGTTTGATCGCTTCAGTTCTGTTATCATTACTTATGGTTTTCGACATTCCACATTTTACCATTTGGTCTTTGTTCATCATTTTTCTGCTGGTACTATTATGCTGATTGATTATGTTAACGATATTATTATTTCTGGTGATGATTCTACTGGTATAGCTACCTTAAAACGACATTCACCATTTTTATACCAAGGGCTTAGGCATTCTCTGTTACTTTCTTGGGATTGAAGTTGTCTGCTCTTCTCGAGGAATCTCTTTATCCCAACGTAAGTATACTCTTGATCTTCTTACTGATATTGGGTTGCTTGATACTCGTCCGGTTGATACATCTACGGATTCTACTGTTAAGCTCGATGTTGAACAGGGAGAACCATTTCTAGATGTTAGTCATTATTGGCGGCTTATTGAAAATTAATCTATCTCACAGTTACTCGTCTTGATATCACCTACATGGTTGGTATTGTTAGTCAATTTATGCTTATTCCTCGTCAGCCGTACTTTGATGGTGTTTGTCGTATTCTTTGCTACTTGAAACGTGCCCCAAGTCGTGCATTGTTATATCGTCATTCGGATCATTTGTCTATTATTGGCTTTAGTGATGCTAATTGGGCTAGTAACATGGTTGTCAAATCATGAATCAAATCGTGAATCGAAATCTTGATTTTGTAAATCGTGAATCAAATCGAATAAAAAATTGTAAGATTCGGCATAAACTATAAGTATAATGTTAAACACCTAAATAACATTAATATTGAGACAAATTATATAATAAGAACATGATTACATAATCTAATTAGGAAGATATTTATAAGATTTTTTAAGAAATTATAATATATTCTCTTTTGAAATTTATAAATTAGACCAAAAAATCTCAAGATAAGTAAAATAACAGAAGTGAGAGCAAAAACTCTTTAGATTAAACATAATACACTTTCAAACATGTCTTATGTACTTATTGCAAAAAAACAATATTGAGTAATCGCTAAGTCTAGCTGATCTAACCCATATTATATTAAACTATGATTATTTATCAAAATAATAATAGAAAATTAATGAAAGTGCTATTATCATCTTTTAAATCTTTAAAAAATACTTTTTAACATTTTTCACTTAAATTGAACATGCCTTATTCATATTATATTCTCTAATCACTAAATAAACAACAAATTATGCATGATTGTCTTATATTTACAATAAATGCACTATATTATATTATAATGTTTTTAAAATAAAATAAAAGTGGTAAGTAGGAGTTATAGATTGGTTGAATATGATAATTTTAAGAATCACATGAATCGTAAATAGTGAATCGACTCGTGAATCAAACTGTGAATCGTAAGATTCATCACGATTCTACCACAAAATAGATTCACTTATAGATTCGTATCAATTTATGCATGAATCTTGAATTGAATCGTGAATTGTAAAATTCCGATAACCATGGCTAGTAGTCGCCTTGACAGACGATCCACCTCTGGCTATTGTACATTTGTTGGCGGTAATCTTATCACTTGGCATAGTAAGAAACAAACGGTTGTTGCCCGTTCAAGTGCTGAAGCCGGGTATCATGCTATGGCTCATACTGCCTCTGAAATGTTGTTGGTCCGTTCTCTTCTTCAAAACTTTGGCATCACGTCTTTTTGTCCTATGGAGATGTTTTGCAATAATCAAGCTGTCATATTTATTGCTAATAATCTTGTATTTCATAAGCTTACTAAGCATATTGAGGTTGACTACCATTTTATTCGAGACTTATTAATGATAAAGCAACTTGCAATTCCCTTTGTTCGCTCAGAGAATCAATTGACTGATATTCTCACCAAACCGTTAATTTGTTCTTCATTTCAGAGATTTCTCTCCAAGCAAAGCATGCTTGATCTCTGTACTCTAACTTGAGGGGGAGCGTTAGAGTTTATTTAGTTTATTTCTTCTATATTTAACTGTGTAGTTTTGTAATTCTCTGTCTCATATATATATATATATATATATATATATATATGAGTCACATAGTAACGTAAGAAAATGGAAACAACTAAAAAAATATTGAACTTTGAAACTTTCCATTGTTTCCATTTCTTCAAACTGAAAAAGATAATCACCAAAAACAAAATTAAAAAACAAAGATGATACCATGCTGGCCCTAACCTTCTACGAAATTAATAATTCTTCCTGGAAATAGGCTGCCAAAGGACTCGCACAAAACAAAGATTCCACGGCCACAACCTAGGAAATCAAAACCGCCTAGCCCAGATTCCATGGCCACGCTCTCATTAAGTGGATTTTTAAGTTGAGATATAATTTACCTATAGGTAAGGCAAAATCTATGAAGCACGGATCCTCTGAAATGGCCCCATACAAGTATTGAATACGTATCAAATACCAATACGTGCTTGATACGCGAGAATACGTATCGAATACACTTAAAAAGTAGGCAAAAAAAATTTTCCAATTTGGATACGTTTTGGATATGCACGGGACACATGGGACACGTTTTAGATACAGATGGGATACTTTTTAGATTCGTTTCAAAATTAAGTTTCTATTTTTTTTAAATAATTTTTTATTTAGGTAATATTTTGAGTTTATAGCTATGAATGTACTATCATATAAATATTTTTTTTTATGCTTAATGGGAATTTTTTTTATTACTTATTTAGTTATTCTTGACTTAAGAAGGTATTAAATATTTCAAAATAACAAAAAAATAAATTAACTCTTACTTTTGGTTTAATTTTATAAATAATACTATACTACAAATTATAAAAATATTTTTTTTACAAACGTATCTTAGTTGTACCCGTATTCTACCTTTTTTATTTTGTCGTATCATCGTATCCATATTGTATCATATTCATATCTGTGCTTCCTAAAGCAAAATGTACTTGATCGCTAAGTAGGTTTGACTAAGGAGCACCAAACAATGATAGCAAAAAAAAGGAAAGAAAAATATTATTGCTATTAGCAAAGGCTTAATACATAACGATGGATTACAAAATATATATATATATATATATATATATATATAGAGAGAGAGAGAGAGAGAAAGAATCATTAGTAATCCTAATAATGTAAAAGGACTAAATTACCCTTTAGCAATACTCAAAATAACAAAAATACACTCTCACACACCTCCTCAAACTCATGATGCGAGCCCAAAGAGCAGCGAGAGTTTATTCATTAAAAAACAAAAGCGTGCAGCAGTGCAAGCCTTCGTGAAAAAATTGATAAGCTGCAAGGTTGACGAGACAAATGACAAATAAATAGTAGTAAATTGAAGATGGTGATGACGAAGTAACAATCAATTTTATTATGCTTCGTACGTTCTTGAAACACAAAATTATGAGCGATTTGAATGGCATTCTTATTGTCACAATATAGAGATAGATGAGAGACAGAAAAGATATCCAAATCAGAGAGAAGTCACCTTAGCTAGACGATTTCAATAGTATCATGAGCCATAACACAATATTCAGCCTCAGCAGTATAATAGACTACCACATACTATTTTTTACTCTTCCAAGAAATAAGAGAGTCAACAAGAAAGATACAAAAACCCGTAGTGGACTTGCAATAAAAAACATTACTAGCTCAGTCAGCATCAACATACACCTGAAGAGTTAACGTGGATGTAGAGGACTATAACAAAATCTGAATGATGGTACACTTGCCCAGCAAATAGAGCGAGTAGAGCAAAGACAAATTGACTAATAACATAAATTGCGTTTGCAATGTCAGGCCGTGTCATGGTTAGATAGACCAAATATCTAACCAACTCTCCATAAATACAAGGATTCTCAAGTAGCACACCATCAGCAGAGGAGAACTTAGCATGTAATTCAATGGGAGTGTCAACAATCTTATCATTGATAAGTTTGACACACTGAACAATCTCATGAGCATACTTAGTTTGAGAAGAAGCCACCTCGATACAAAGAAAATAGTAAAAAGGACCCAAATATTTCATCTCAAACTTCCAAAAGAGATGTTACTTTATTTCAAAAATATTGACAAAACCAGAGCTAGTGATGATCATATCATCCACATATAAGAGCAACACAACAATACCAGCCAATGTATGACGAATGAAGAGAACCGAATTATAAGTACTAGGATGAAGTTCAATCTGTGTAACAGTAAGCTGAAAACATTCATACTAAGCACGACGAGATTGCTTGGGACCGTAAAGGGCACGATAGAGACGACAAACCAAGCCCAGGAGATGAGAGAGACTTAGAGGAGGACACAAACTTTTTCATTAAGATGTCTATTGAGGAAAGCATTCTTTACATCAAGTTGAAGGAGAGGCCATAGACGAACCACAGCAAGGGAGATAAAGGTACGAACGGTAGTCACTTAGCGACTGGAGCAAAAGTTCTCTCATAATCAACGACATACTCCTGAAAAAAAAACGCTTTGCAACCAAACGACCCTTGAACCATTCCAAAGAACTATCAGAGTGAATTTTGACTTCATACGCCCATTTGCAGCCAATGAGATTTTTACTTACAGATAATGGAACAAACTCCCAAGTACCAGTTGTTTAAAGAGTGGATAATTTTTTAGACATTGAATTAACCCAATTAAGATTAGTACACACGTCTTTATAGGATTTAAGCTCAAAATAAGCATGAATAGAAGTCCAAAAAGTACGATAGGAAGGTGAGAAACAATTATGCGAGAAACCACGTCTTATTGACAGAATACAAGTATGGAATGGTAGCGGCGTTCAAGAGGGTTGGAAGCCACAGGAGCAGAGAGAGCATGGTCGGAGCTGGTGGTTAAAGGCAGAGAAGGAGCAATTGACATGCGAGAGTAAACCAACAGTAGATATGAAAACTGAGAGGGACGGGATGTAAGTGGGAGATGATGGACACCAAGGATAAAAGTAAACTCCTCAGAAGGCACATCGAGAGAAAAAAGGATCCAAATGAACTAAATCGTCTTTGGAGACAGGAGCATACTTGGGAGAAAGATTAAAATAGGACGCTCAAGAAACACAACATGATGCAAGACATATAGACGTTTAAAAATAGGATCGTAACACTGAAATCCTTTTTACTAGAGGTCATACCCTAAAAAGGGACAAAGAGCAAAACGAGCACTGAGTTTGCTCCGCTCTCATTTGGAAAGAAGAACAAAATAGACAGAGCCAAAAACTCGTGACAAGGAGTAATTAGGAGCGTGGCCAAATAGCTTCTCATAAGGGGATATCCTAGAAAAAGAAGAGAGCACGTACGATTGAAAAAATACAATGCCGTAAGAATGGCTTCACCCGAGAATATAACAAGAGCAAAGGAGAGAATAAGAAATCGAGTTGTGCCAAGAATATGCCAATGTTTTCGCTCAGCTCTACTATTCTGAGTGAGAATATCAAAAAATGAGGATTGATGAACAGTGCCAAAATAAGCTAAAAAATCGGTGAATTCAGTTAGAAAGTACTTCCCACCCAAATCCGAATGAAGAATCTTTAGAGTGGTATAAAACTGTGTTTTGATGCGGGAAATGCAAAATAAATTAAATTTGTGAGACATAAGATACGCTCAACAAAACTGACTTATAATCATCAATAAAATAAACAGAATAAAATGAACCTCCCTTGGTGACAATGAGGGGAAAACCCCACACATCTATATGAACAACAGATAAAGAAGAGATAGAAATAGACACACTTTTATTAAAAGGTACAGTTAGCATTTTTGCAAGTTTTACAACCATTGCATTAAAAAATAATCACTACCAGACACTTACCTAAACTACCAGACTTAACCAAAATTTTTAAACATTCACCAAACAAATATTCTAACCAAGAATGCCAAAAGTAAAAAAAGAAAGAATGCTGATCGAAGGAAGAAGACGACATAGCATCAGAAAAAACCACTTAAATGTGTAAACTCTCCAGAATGTATAAGTCATCAACTCTACGCTTGATCCCAATCGGTTTATTGGACGTCTATTCCTGAACGAACACAACCGGTAGAAGAGACAAAGACATAACAACTAGAATAAAAAGGCTAGATAATAGACAAAAAACTAACAGACAATTGAGATATATAGAAAACCTTAGGCATATATGAAGAAAATGAGGTGGAAGGGACAACCGAGCCAATAGAAACAACATG
>JAOTRH010000002.1:7689373-7702431 GCA_034768845.1 Heliamphora exappendiculata
TTGTTTTGCAAAATTAGATGCAAGGTGCATATTCTATAGATAATCCCACGCATGCTTGGCAATCGTATATTTTGAGAAGTTCATGTCGATACTTTGCTCCACATAGTTGTGAAACCAGGTAAGTACATGAGCATTCTTCATGTCCCAAATTGCAATTGATGCATCATACCCCTTAGCTTTCAAATCTGTAGGTCAAACGGTTAAGCCTGTTACATAACCCCATCACCCTTTTCCAAGAAAGAAGTCCTTCGTAACATTGGACCAATATGAATAGTTGGTTCTATTAAGTCAGATGCTAATAGCTTGAAATTTATCCTTAGACATGTGGGAATCAAAAGAGAAGAGATAATGTGAACAAGATCTTTAGGAAACAAAACCAACCAACCAGATTTCAAAACAAAGAAACTTCCAGACTTGGAGTTTGGGTACCAAAGCTAATGAAAAACAGCTTCAAAGATTACAACGAGATCGCCGGAGTTGGTGGAGGAGGCCGCCGAAGTCGCCAATGGGTGGTAGAGGAGTCCGGCAAAGTCACCAGTGTTGGTGGAGGAGTCTGGCAGGGTCGCCGAGGTTCAGTAACATTATTTTTTGGTCGCTAATGCTCTAGAAGTCGACGGTCAACCTCGTCGACGGTCGTCAGTGCAAGGGAAGTGGTCGGCGGTAGCTTGTTGATGGTCAGCTGGGGTTTCGAACACTGAATAGCAAATCGAATGTGAAGGTCAGCAAGGTGCAGAGTTCTAGGATTTTCGGCGGTAGATATAGGGTTTTCGAGTACAAAGGTTGGCGAAGGGTTAGCAAAGGGTCGGCGAAGGGTTAGCAAAGGATCCAAGAAGTCAGGCCACCCTAAACTCAACGACAGAGCAATCACATCAAAACACTTACCTCCAATAAGAGGATCCGAATATTCTCTTGACCAGCCTACAGTTTGCTAAGAGAGAATATTATCAGATTATTCCCAAAATCTGAGAAAATGGTAATACAACATCAAGGAGTTCACAATTGACTGCAGCAATTGCAAATGACTGAGTTATTCATCAGTAATCTGATTTTCATCTCATCAAATACTTGTTTGAATTCTCTTGATAAAGAAAAGTACCAAGATTATAAATCTGTTACTAATAAGCCAAGTTCAAACTACCCAAGCTCGACTTATTGTCCCATCCCATAAATAACAAAAATGGCATTAGGGTTTGATATTAATAATGTTTTCATGGCATTTGAAAAGTCCTTGGTAAAGATACAAATGTTTTGAAGGGATGATGTAAACATGGCTGATGAAGATAAAAGGCGGCCTTTATTTATTCTTGGAAAATGAGAATCAGACTTCATTGATGCCATCTCTCTTAGAGGTACATGAACGAAGTCCAGTGGATCATCATAAGTCAAGTCCAAGCTGCATACAAGTAAGTTTTCTTCTAGGAGCCTAGTTATAGCAGAACTAGTCCAGCAGCACCGCTTATGACAATTTTGAGCAGAACTTGAACCCTGTGAGGAGATCCAAGCTGAGCCGAACCACACGAATGCATGAACTTGGCTGTTGCAGCCAATGCACAATCTCATCATTCCACGTTCTTAGGGATTCATTAGTCTTTTTGCAGGTTGAATACCCCAGACAGCCCCTCCCTTCTTGGGAATGGATTGGTATCCAATAAGGCACTGAAACAGCATAATGAGGTTGCTGTAAACTCTTTGCAAGATACCAATGGTCAGGAAGGCTGCTGTGCTGACAGTAATGACAACAATGTCCATTGCTCAGCCCAGATATTTAAGTCAGCAAGAAGCCCGAATTCATAAGGAGTTCTACTCCAGTCCATATCCTTTTCCAAAATTATATCATGTTAGAAGAGCCCTTCAACTGAGCCAAACAATTTTTTGCAGAGATGTTGATTATTGATATATAGATAGAATGCAACCATCAGCTTCGATAGTAAATGTTTTGGGATATGATAAGTGGTAAACAGTAATTGGTTCAAGTTTTTCTCTTGAACTGAATGCATTATACACTTCTTGCTTACCAAACATGTTTTATTATCGCTGCAGTCACAAACAAGTTAAACAAAAAGCATTGTACTAGCGTGAGCGCGCGCACATACATACACTGATACACACACACACACACGCACAGACACAGAGAGAGAGAGAGAAAGAGAGAGAGAGACCTGTACAATTGAAGAATGGCGATAAAAATTGTGAGGCATAATATTCGCTCCAAGAAGACTCATCAATGCAAATGCACTCTCACCACTTAACTTTGTTAGCGTCCCAGTAATGGAGATTGAAATTTCTGGCTGACTAAACAGAACTCCAAGAACATAGAAAAGCAATATAAAGCTTGCTACCAACATGAAAAAGATTTTCTCCCTGCCATTATTCTGAAAAATGTTTTTTCTTGAGATTATATTACTCAGACTTCAAAATGACATTGCAGTTGAATTCATAAAGAAATGCAAGTAATGTGGCTTACAAGGAGGGTGGAAAAAACTGGAAATAGAACAGCATCAATAGCAGCCAGAAATACACCAGTGACTAGGTCCACGCCAAAAGTAAGATTGAGCCCATGTGCAATGCCCAGAATCTACCAGAAAGGAGGGCAATTATTAAAACGTTTGCAGTTTAAAGAAACAACAAATGCATCATTAATAGTAAGTGAAAAGGGAGCAATTACCAAAGTAAGGTCCAAAGCAATCATGGAAATCTCTGACAAAACTCCTAAGAATATGCATATGGCCTTGTCATACTCTTCGCTACAAATCTTTGACATCACCAAGGGAAAAGGTACAAATATATAACTAGTTAGCCACTAGCACAAAAGAACATAAGTAGATCAGCAGCACTTGGTAACAATATTACAAAATATCACAATAGTACATGTGATGTGACAAGAAGAATTCAATACATAGGCCTGCAAGCACATCAGAGGGGTTTGTTAGCGAATCAAACATACAAATTCAGTTATAGTTGCAATTAACAGGTGTTAACCTATACCGAACGTACAAACTTTAAAAGTACACCCCCTCCCAAAAATAATAATAATAATGATAAATAACTAGAAAAATAAGGGTTCCAACTAAACTCAGCAAAGTGTTCCCAACTATAGAGGAAACAATAGGAGTTACTTCAGAAAAATGTTCATTCTTCTACACTAATGTCATGCTACTACACTATAATCAATAACTCATTTACACGTTAACATAAAATTGTTTTTTCTATTGCAGGACAAGGATTAATCATAAAATTTTCATAAGCCCATCATAATGTTGACAAATCATAGCAATTATTTAGGAACAATAAAAAGCAAACTAATCTTAAATTCACGCCACTATTGGACTTAACCTTTTCAAAATTTCTTCCAGTTCAAGTTAGTAGAAGTATAAAAATTACAAATAGCCACAAAAGTTCAAAATCATTGAAGCCAAAATAACTCAAGACACTGATGGTCTTGATTATAAACAAAACCAAGAAAATAAGGAAGAACTACCTGGGACAGGTCTCTTCCAGTGACCACAGCAATATAAGCTGAGAGGTATTGACATAAAATAGCAGCAAAATTGAAAACAAGCATTAGCAGAACCAAATCAGAACCAAAACGGGATCCCCCCTCAACAGCAGCAGCCCACTTTCCTGGGTCAACATATCCTATTGCAATTAAAAACACGGGTAAAACAGCAGGAAGTAACCGCTGAATGATGCTTGGCCGATTCTTGGCAGTTAAAATTTCAGTGTCCATTTTTTGACTCTTCAAGAAAACAGGATTTCAGCACTATAGTCTGAAGTTAACTTTTACAAGTAACAGAAGAACCTCCCAACGATTATTAAGCTCAATAAATTACATGGGTGCATATAACAAATGTACTTTCAGCACACAAATGCCACTCTTCATCAGTCATCTAGAACAATATGTAAAATGGAAAATATAGTCGCGTTGCTCATCATCTTGGAGATTACACACAACACAACAACCCAGGTAACGTAAGTCCGGCAGGCTGCTATACTAAGTTACTAACTTGCCCAGATCGAATTTAGCAGCTTCCCTCAGAACTGG
This sequence comes from Heliamphora exappendiculata, assembly GCA_034768845.1. Lineage (NCBI taxonomy): Eukaryota > Viridiplantae > Streptophyta > Magnoliopsida > Ericales > Sarraceniaceae > Heliamphora > Heliamphora exappendiculata. The sequence continues at coordinate 7,693,416 of JAOTRH010000002.1, forward strand.
TTCGTAACATGATAACTGTTGACATAACAAAACTTCAACCCTAGTTCTGCTCAAAATCATAACCACCTCCATGCAGGTTAACATATCAACAGGAAATTCCACCCAGAAGTTAATCCCACCATGAGAAAATAATGGATATTATATGTAATCTGTCAAAGAAGCTCCACTCGGCTAAAATTGGCCAAAAACTTCCTCATTGAACTGCAGCTCAGACTTCTAATCCTATTCAACAAAAAAGGCACCGAAAGCATATCAAAAATTAAGGAAAATATTCTTGGAAATCCAGATATAATAACATGTCTGTCGTGTTGTAACAAAATCGATAGTAAAAAATTTTACAAGATTGAAAGACAATTTAAGAAAGAACATTCCATTAAAGTACTAGCACAATCCGATCTCAAATCCACTCACAATAAAAACAAAATTAATAAAACATAAAATATTTTATAATTGGCGCGCAACATGCGCAGAAATTTCACATGATGATGAGCCCACCCAATTATCCCATAACTATGATTTGTTCAGCAGTAGAGTAGTTCAGTAAAGTTGCTTACAACAGTCTAAAAGAATTTTCAAATGTTTATGCAAATTGCATAGCAACCGATATGAGCAACAAAAAGAATATCAGATATTAAAGAACTCATTATCCCCATGCCTATACAGACATAATTTTACAATTTTACCTCTCAAAACCACATTAAACAGCAGTGTACCAACAATAAATTCAAAACCCACAATTGTTATAAACAAAAAAAGGAGTAAAACCTCAATTATCAACACTAATAGAGGTCTGGTACATTCCCATCAATTCATGGGAAAGTGATCCCACAAAGAAAAGCTATAACTTGTTTTATTATGACTAACATTTATTCCTATCACTAGCATCACCTTTTTGTTCCCCAAAAACAAGTCATTTATGGATATTATCAAGAGGGCCGTGCAAACCCAGTCTAACCTCTTTTTCGCTCTCCAAGGACCAAGATCAAATGAACGCTCCTCGTTCTCTTTCTATCAAATGAAGATATATTTCTAATCCCTCCTTGACTAATGATCAAGTGAGACACAAATTTTTTAGTTCGGAATTTCTGGTAAAAAAGAAGATAGGATTCCTAATTATTTAGATTTAATCGAATTGTATGGACTGGTCATTATAATCTTCTATATCCTACCAATCTCCACGACAATTGAGATTTAGTGGCAAAGAGGCAAAGAAATAGATTCATCATCCCACTCCAATCGACTCAAGAACAAGAGAAATTATTGATGCCCTCTTCAAGTATTTCATTTAAAATACCCATAAATAGTATCTTCCGTAGAAATAGTATTCTTGCTTATTTCGACAATCCTCGATACATAAGAAAGAGTTCAAGAATTACTAAATATGGGACTATAGAAGTACATTCTATCATTAAAAAGAGGATATGATTGAGTATCGGGGAGTTAAGGAATTTGGACCAAAATACCAAATGAAAGTAGATCAATTTTTTCATTCCCGTGGAAATACATCTATTAGATGGATCTTCTTTCATAATGGTATGGAATAATAATATCATTGGGATTGATACACAAATCACTTTAAATACAAGAAGTAGAGTAGGAAAATAAATCCTGAAAAGGAAAAACAAAAAGGAATTGCGCTTAAAATCTTTTGTGGAGATATCCATTTCCTGGAGAAGACCTCAGAAATTTACAAAATGCCAGGAGCCAAAACAAAAAACAAAGGGGGTAAAAAAAGCACTGCCTAGAGTTTCTCTATATTATCCAGGTCACAAAAACAACAACAAAACAGTATTCAAAACAAAACCCCACCCCCATAGCTATATATAATAACATGTCAGAAGTATTATAAGTAACAAAATCGACACTAAATGATCCTACGAGGTTGAAAAACAATTTAAGAAAGAACATTCCATTAAAGGACTACCACAATCCCATCTCAAAAATCAGCAGTACAGTTCAGTAAAGTTGCTTACAACAGTTTAGAAAGAATTTTCAGAGGCTTATGCAAAGTGTATAGCAATGGCATCTGATATGATTTTACAATTTCACTTCTCAAAACAATAAAATTCAGAACCTACGATTGTGTAACAAAGGAGTAAGACCTCAATTATCAACACTAGAACCCATAAATTAAGAAAATGTCAGAACCCCAAAAAACAAAGAGAAGGGGGAAAAAACTGCTGAGATCTTCTCTGTACACATTAGAGTTTTGTTTCCCAAATTTTTATTAGTATCTCAATGTCTTGTCTAATTAAACCGTTGTTCTTGCATTATTTGAATTTATAATGAATTAGACAACGACAAATTCAAAAGCCACGATTGTGATAAACAAAACAAATAAAGAGTTAGACCTCAATTATCAACAGTAGGACCCAGAAATTAACAAAATGCCAGAACCCCAAGAAACAAACAGATGAAAGGAAAAAGGGGAAGAAAAAAAACACTGCTATCTTCTGTATACATAGTGTTCTGTTCTCAAATTTTTATTAGAAGTATCTCTATGTCTTCTCTAATTAGACCACTGTTCTTCCATTATTTGGATTTAAAATGAATCAGCTATGATATTTCTACTAAAACGCGACGATTTCTGAACCAGTTCACAGGGCCGGCCCAGTGGGTTTCCCCACAAAGCAGCCGCTTTGGGCCCCCAATTTTTTAGAAAAAAATAGGGCCCCCAAATTTGTATTACCTTTTATTAGATTTTGTATAAAATTATTAAGTAATAAACCTATTATAACTAAAGGGCCCCTAAATTTCTAATACACCTTTATTTTTATATGCATAATGTATTATGTATTTAATCTATGTATCTACAACGATTCAGTGTTTTTTTTATTTACACAATTACTATATGAATTGAGTCTCCCTTATGAGCATTCTTAAATTTTTCATGTCAAAATAATTTCTCTATATTTTTTCTTTAATTTATAAAATTTATAAAAATACCTCCTAAAAAGAAGTTGTCTATATATGAAAAAAGAAAAGCAATAAAGTAAAAGAATGAATTCAATCTCAAGTGGGAGCTCTTGATAAGTTTTTTTTAGTGATAAGAAACAAACAAGAATGCAAGTCTTGTTGAATATTTTGAGTGTTTAAGTGATTATTTGCAACAATTGGTTCAGCTTTTTTATTTTATTTTGATATTATAACTTTTGATTTAGTTTGGTGCTATTTTAATTGTAAATTGATATTGGTGAAATATGAATTAACAAGACAATTTATACTCTATCAAATTGTTGTAATATTTTTCTTCAAGAAATTATAAGTGTAAAAATTTATAGGGCCCCATTTAAAATGTATGCTTAGGCCCCAAATCAGTCAGGACGGCACTGAGTTCGTACAATATACAAATTTGTCAAAGAAAACAATCCATAAGCCTACGAAAAGAGCAGAAGCATCATCTTAAACAAAAATGAAATGAACTGGATGGATCTGTCAAAACAAAGGACAAATTACACATACTTCCAGAAGGAGCGAAGGTTAGAGAGAGATAAGTGTGTTTATGTGTGTGTCTGATATTGTACGGACAGATATGGATAGAAAATGTGGATTTCCTCGTAGGCAATCCGACAGTTATGAATCAACAATTAGGGTTTCCAAAAAGAAGAAGACGAAGAAGAAGAAATAAAAGCTACCTTTTTTTGTGGAGGAGGTTTCCTTTTTCGATTGTTCTGAGCAATCTCTCTGGTTTTGACAGTAGATCAGAGGCTTTAAAGAAGCCAGATTAATGGCTGTAGAGAGAGAAAACAGATATAGAAAAAAGAAGGAAGTGAGCTGCGAGTGGAAAGCGTGTACAGAGAGGGGAATATATATTATGTATTATATATATGTTTGTGTATATATATATATATATATATATATATATATATATACGTATATGCGTTTGTCCTTCAAGCAATCTCGGAGGTAGAGAAAGGTAACATGTGTGTGTCCAAAAAAAAAAAAAAAGAAGCTTTTTGAGATGTGTTCATTTGACGGTTATGACTTCTAGTCCTGAGATGTTACATTGGTTTGGCATTGTGCTAAAAAAAAAATTAGGCCTAGACGGGTGAATTTAGTTTCATTGATTTATTTAATTTTATAAAAATTTTATTTTTAATATATATTTTTTATTATTTAATTAAATTATTATATTTTTTAAATTCTTCTCATTGAAACTAGTCGAGAAAATAAAAAAATTTAATCACAATATAAAAAATTTCAAAAAAGACGAAAATAAATAAAAATAAGCCAATAGACCAAATTCTATATTTGTTTAAACTAAAATAAGCAAAAATAAGTCAATAAGCAATATTTTCCCAAACATGACCTAATTTTTTGTTTTTTGATTTAAAGTTTAAAAAAGTTTTTAAAAAGTTGAGAACAGTCTTTTTGTTTTTTTATATATAATAATTTTATATATTTTTAAAAAATATTATAATTTTTATTATACACATATGTTTTTATAAAAATTATATTTTTAAATTTTAATTATTAAAATCTATCAAACAAGATTCATATTAAATATAAAGAAAAATTTCATTTGTAAACTGATTTGCACTAATCGATTTAATTAAAAAAATTAAACGCAATAAATAATCCTAAATAATCAAACACACAAGCAAATAAGAAACGTAATCACAATCATACACGTGACGGCGATTTTTACATAAAAAATTTCAAACCGAGAAAAAATCATGAGACCACTCTGGGTCTAGAAAATCAAACACTATAACAAGCGTTGGTTATAATGAAATCTTACCACCCCGACGTTGAACCCACAACCATTGGTAGTAAGCCTATCCTTATCGAATTTACGTACACCAATTTCATGTTTGACTGTCGTTAAAGCCCATCATCGAATTTCAAATGTTGACAAAATCCTCCACCAAACTTCAAACACTTGAGAATCCTCTTTGTGACGATTAAATTTTCTTAATATCAAAAGAGAAACCAAAATATGAAACTCTAGTTATCTTTAAATAGCAACTTACCTAAAATTCTAATCTGTTGACAGCAATTAAAAACTGTTCTTACCGCTGTCCACTCAAGCGGTCTTTTCACTGCTCGAGCGGTGAAAACCTGCTTGCAGTAATTTGTTGCAGAGTTTAAAATACCGAGAGGTGTAATAAACCGCTCGATGGATTACTCGAGCGGTCAATCGAGCAGTCTGACACCACGGGTTAATTTTTGATGTTTTTAGCTCATTTTGCGCGACCTTGCAATATTAAATCCAAAATTCAAATAAAACATGTGTCAAAATATCAACAAATAAAATAAATAATTTAAATAATTATTTATCAAATACTTTGTCATAGATTTGCCAAACTAAAACAAATAAGGTTATGGCCAAATCCCGTAACATATAAGATTATGTAAAAATAAATTTTAAAAAATATAATTTTTTGATTTAAAGCTCTTCTAGTTTAAAACCATTTTAGGCCAAATTTTTTGACTTTTTGCCTTTTGACTTAAAGTCACATTGGTTTACCAAATGAACTTTTTGCTTATTTAGCTTAAAGAGATTTTAAGCAAAAATTCTAACTTAAAATCAAGTTGGCAAACGATGCCTTTCGTCTTAGTGAATTTTTTGAATTTGGTGATCAATTTTTTTACTTTTTCGATTCCTCTCATCAAAACGATCTAAAAAAAATTAGCAAGCATGACAATTATGTTGTATTAAATATGATCATCCAAATACGATTAATATATTATTATTTTTAAATTTGTATAATTAAAAATGTTTAAATCACTATATGCTTACCAATGTGCTAGACTCCGGGAGGGTGTTTGGCTAAGCTTCTACTATAATTTTTAGCTTTTTATTATTGATTTTAGTTATAATTTATAATTTTTTTCAAACACCAACAACTTATGCTATAATTTTTAACTACTTTTTTTTTATTTCAGCTACAAATTACAATGTTTATTAAACACTTACAACTTTTACTTAAAACTACAATTTACAAATTATTAATAGTAGTAATCTCAAGCACCCGCTACATCAAGTATGTAGTTGTTTATAGAGTGCAGTATGCATTGTCTGTAGTCAAATTTTAAAAATTATTTAGGCAAACACTAATATTAAATGGCCATTAGGAAAGTGCATGTTTGGAATGTTTAGAAAAATTAATTTTTTTTAAATTTAGTTTCTTTAGAAAAAATGTTTTTTTTAAAGTTACATAATTCATTTGGGATAAAAATTTGTTTTTTTAATGACTCGTGTGCATTTATTTTTTTTCTTTTTAATCTACAAGTATTTACGATAAACTTTTACTTTTTAAAATAGAGTTACTTTTTTTATCAAGAATATTATAATTATTTTATTTAAAAAAAGAATTAAATTGTTTAAAGGCATGAATAGATTGTTTTAAAAGAAAAAGGTTAAAAAGATGATGACCCTTTTGAAATGCACAAACATGTTTTCGTTTACAATTTATGAAAAATTTAAAAATAAAAATAAAAGACATAAAAGCTACCAAACAGCACCTAAATATTATAGTTTAAAATTTGACTTTTGAACAAAGACAAATTAATGTTTAAAGTAAAGAAAAATTTGTAAATTCACATGTTAAGAAAATAGACAAAAGGGGAGTATGAAAATTATTTTCCTTGTTTATCAGTAATTATTTTCCTTTCCAAAATGTGGGCTTTCTTATAATTTTAAACAGAAAATTATAAAAATAGTTTTGAGCGACATATCCAAAGAAAGAAATCAGCTCTATCCACTTAATAATATATATTTACATATATATATATATATATATATAATTATTTTATTAAAAACCAAATTATAATTATGTGTTTCTTTAAGCACTATAAAAGGAGGCACACAGCCTGTAAAGTCATAAAAATTATTTATTTATTTATTTGCTTTTAGAAAATGAGCTAAAAGAAAGTTTTCTTACTTTCTCATTTTTTTGCAACTTGGATTGTTAACTAACTTAAAAGTTATTTATTTATTTATTTTAATTAAAAAAATTTATTAGATTTAAAGTAAATTATTTAATAACTTAATTTTTAAGTTAATTTTTTTAAAGTTGATTGTTTGGATAAAAAACTATTTTTTTTACTTTTTATTTAAAATGAATAATTTTATCTTTTTATATTTGATATTAATAATTATATATACTATATTAATTCTGAATAAAAGAATATTATTATATTTTTAAAATAGTAAGAGTTTGAATATAATACTCAAAAAATTTATATTTTAATTTAATTTTTTAACTTTTTAATTTTTTAATATTTTTGCCAAACGAATAATCATAACTTTTTTAGCATTTTTAGCCCAAAAAAAAAAACAAATATTGTCAATCACGGCCTTAAAACTCTATATATCTACCCAAACTACAAATGCACTTCCTCTTTCCATTTTTCTTCTTATCCTCTCATGCCTATTTGAAATAATTGTCCATTTCACATTTTTAGTTTAAAAATATTATTTTAACCAAAAAATGTTGTTTTTATTAGTCTTGATGAGAGAAATTTTAAAAAAAATAGTTTTTATCAAAACTAAAAAAATAAAAACAAAAAATAGGCAAGAACATACTTATTATATTTTTGGGCTAAAACCTTTTAAAAAATATTAAGTATACAGATTTAGACACATCAACGCTGTGTCTTAGCAAAACTCTAACTTAAGTGTATATGTGCCTATATGGAACTTTGAAGAAGTATAAAAGAAATAATAGCTTGTTTAGTTTCTAATTTGGGAGAATAAAGAAAATTACTGAGGGAAAAAAATAGAAAGTTATTTTTTTAAAAAAATTTAGTTTATTTTATCTGGCATTTATTTATTTTTGTTAGTGTAAATTACTTTATCTTTTTTCTTTGTTTATCTTGAAAATCAAAGAGACAAAACCAGAAAAAAAATCCTTATGTGATTTTAAAGAAAGAGAAAAGAAAAGAACAAGATAACTTAAAGTTTTAGGACATGTTTGGGATAGCTTTTAAGTTAATTTTTTTGCGAAAAAATTGACTTTTGAGCTTGCATGTTTGGTTAAAAAAAGACTAACTAATTTTTTTTATCTCTTAATTTAAGAAAAACACCCTATACATATCACAAACACTCAAATAATTTTAAAAAAAATTTATTATAATACTCTTAATTAAAAAAGTCAATCATAGTCACACAAAAATAATGTCAATATCTCAAACACTACAATTTAAAAACTGAAAATAAGTGCATTTTAGACATTTCAACAAAAAGTAAAAAAAGCTTCTACCAACATTATTCCAAACATTCTAGTTTTTTTTAATTCTTCTTTCTTTTTTAAAGTGAAATTTCTTAAAAATTAAATTTTTTAGACATTCCAAGCAAACCCTAAAACTAACACAAAAAAAATAAGAAAAGAAAAAGGAAAAGGAAAATAACTTTATGCTTTTTTTTCTTAATTTCTTTTTATTTTCTCTCCCAAACTAAAAAGTTATAATTAAGCGGGGAAAAAAATTTCTTTCAAACTCACAAAAGCATCTTGATGATTTAGGGTGCATTTTGTTGCATTTTTTAAAATTGTAACCTTAAAATTATATTTTTTTAAAAATTTTAAAAACAGATTCATAGTATTTTAGAAAGAGAAATTATATTTGGGGTACTACTTTTAAAAAAGAGAACAACTATTGAGACTCAAATAGAATGACGACGACTGAAACGCGAAGATTGAGAAGAGGACGACGACACCTGACTTTAAGAAAATCATCAATATATATATAGTCTTATAATATTAATTTTAATAGTACTTGTGATTTTAAAAACAGGCCATTTATTTTATTTAAAATACATAAATTCAAGCCATTTGGTTATTTATACTATATTAATTTAAATTTTCATATGGATAATCTTTTTAAAGTTCTATAACGTGAACGATATTTTCATCAAAATAAACTTGACGTGTATCTATAAATTTAGAAGACAAGTTGTAAAGTAAATTCTAAAATTTAAGATTGCTGAGACGAAAAGTAGAGAGAGAATGTATATATATATATATATATATATATATATATATATATAAAGATAAGAGATAATAAATATATT
>JAOTRH010000002.1:7702531-7715720 GCA_034768845.1 Heliamphora exappendiculata
AACTTGCTGACTTCGTCATCTCGTGCTCTAATTTCCAAACTTCAGCTGACTTCGTCATCTCGCGTTTGAGGAGAAATGTTGGAATATTAGATTTAGATTGATTAGATTGATTTTATTTTGATTTGATTTTATTCTATTATATCTTTTTATTGTTTATTTATATTCGCCTATAAATATGCCATATCTTGTACAGTTTCATTAGACAAAAAATATACTTTTCAATTTTTACAATATATATATATATATATATATATATATGAGTTTTTTGCCAAATCAACAAACAAGAGGCTATGAGCATACGCAGAACTACATGGGTCCATGAACCAATGCCTCCATTGGATTTTTTTTCAAAATTTATTTATATTTTTAAGATTTTTAATATTTCTAAATTTCCCACCCTTAAATTTAAAAGTTTATTTTCTTAAATTATAAGATTTAACTTTTTTTGTTATATGTTATTAGTATATGTACGCAAATTTTTTAATATTAGTATCTATAAATTATCTAAAACTCTTTTAATTTTGTTGATCAATTTTTTAATTGTGTATTTTTTTACTATAATTTTTATGAATACTGATTATGATTGTATATTTGTTTGTAAAATTTTTGTGAAAGTTTTATTTGAATTTTTAATTTTGATGATTGTGATCGTATATTTAATAATATATTTTACCATTAAATTTAAACTTACAGAGAAATATTTTAAGAAACTTTTATAAGTAACTTTTTAATTTAATTATTTCTTATTATTACATATAAAAATAAATTTATTAATTTTGGTATGCTCCTTCTAAAGAAAAGTTATAATTCCGCACCTATGTTCATAGGAGAGGATGGGGCAAGGAAATGGAGAGAGGATTTGAACCCATTTTTCATAATTACATTTCAAGGGTAACTTTTTTGTTTTGAGACATTTAAACCCATGCCAAAACATAGAAAGATTTTGCTCGTACAAGGGTATTTTGATAAATATTGGGTTTATTGACTATTAATAAATTTTTTTATATTTCTTGTCATGTGCCACAATTTGTTTAGATTAAGATCTAGCTCCTTAATGATTCTACTCTCATGTTGGTTGCTATCTTGTATCCAAATTACTTTTATGTGAGCATTAATTACAACTACCTTTGGCATGACATTTTTGTTTATACTTTTCTTTTTCTTTTTGTCTAAACAATTTCTTTTTTTGGTTTTTATGAGAAGGGAAAATAAGAATCCTTTTAAATCTTTATTGAAAGCATCCATCAAACGCATTAACTATAAATAAATGAGTTTTTTTTTTGGAAGCTGTTAATCCACTTCTTTTCTTAGAAAGATGTTAATCCACTTCTTTTTAAAAAATTTAATATTTAAAAAGTTTAGTTTTTTTTCTTAGAAAGAAAAAGAATAAAAAATTTAAATAATTTTTTATAGTAGTTTCTTTAATACTTTTTTTATAAAAAATATTTAATAAATTTTTATATTTTATTTTTAAATTGTAGTATTTAAATGGTTTAAGTTATTCCCAACAAATTACATTACTTTGGTGTTGATTTTCTATTTGATAAGATTTTTTTATTTTTACGAAAAGAGTTAATTTTTTAATTAAAAATATTATAATAATTTTATTTTAAAAAACAAATTTTTAAAAATAATCATCGGTGAATGTGTAGAAAAATCTTATTTTGGATGTAGGAGTTTTTGTTAGTCATTGGCTATTTTTCTTTTCAAATCTTTATTGGTATGGATAAAAAAATAAAATAAAAATAAAAATATATTTTGAAGCACACTCAAATGTCCCAATTCCAAACCCTCCATCTACAAATATCCCACCCTCCATTTCCTTTTTCACCAAAAATCAACACTCCTTTCAACCCTATTCAAAAACCTTATCCGCTACCCAACTCCGAAAAACTGCGCAGCAATGTCTTCCTCCGCCTTTTCACCCCATTTTCTCTCCCTAACTCCCACCGCCGCCGCTGCCGCCGCCGGTGCTTCGCCGTGTCTGTTCTCCATCTCCTTTTCCTCTCCCCGGACCCCTCCCAAGCCCATCTCGCTATCTCCTTCATCGTTTCTTGCCTCTGTTGCTAGGCCCTTCGAAGCCGCGAGGTTTATCCGAAACGTCGCGGTTTTTTCCGAGTTCGAGCAAGAAGAGGGGTTGCTGAGCGACGCCGAGGAACCCAGTTTCTCGCCGGACCTTAGGCTCTTCGTCGGGAACTTACCGTTCAACGTCGACAGTGCCACTCTCGCCGGATTGTTCGAGCGAGCCGGAAATGTGGAGATGGTTGAGGTATGATTTTTTACTCTATGTTTTCCACAATTTGTGCCCGTTTGGATGGTTTGATTTGGAGAGAAAAGAGAAAGAAAAGAAATTGAATTTTTATTTTTAATTATTTGTTTTAATTACTAAATAAATGAAAAACCAAGCGAAATAAAAAGAAAGAGCGATTAAGTTTCGTTTTATTTATTAATTTTTTTTTAGTTTTTCGAACTAATAAAATTTAAAAATAAACTTAGAACAACCTGCTAGTTAGGCGCAAACGAAAAAAATTATTTTGGAAGCGGAAGAATTGCAAAAACTGCGTGAAACTCCCAAAAGGATTATGTTTTGGATTTCTTTTCGTACTAACGAAATTTAAAAAGGCAAAAAAAATTTAAACTTTATAATACTGAAATTAGGCTTTAAAAATAAATTTAAAATACACTAATTATAAAGTTAAATTAATAAATAATATTAAGCTCTTTTTTAAAAAAAAAATTTAGGTTAGCTTAAAAGAATTAGTTATTTTTCTCTATTTTTTTTTATCCAAACAAGAAAAAAAATTATACTTCTTTTTTCTTCTTGTAACTTAAATGGAGTTTTTTTTTTCTTTTCTTTTCTTTTCTTCCTAAGTTTCTAAACTGACACTGTCTTTTAAAAATCACCTGATAGAATTGGGTTTTGTGAGATTTTGTTTATTCATATTTCTGGATAATGTTTTGTTCGATGCAGGATTCAGATTATCTGTTTTAAAGGCTTTTTTATTTCTCCTCATAAAAAAATGTTTATTTTTTTTAATTTTTCAAGTAAATTCTCTCGAAGTCCTTTTTCCAGTTTTGTTTGTGAAATTTCTTTCTCTGAAATACGTGATTCTTTGGAGTTGGGATCAAGCTTCAGATTTTTTTTTCTTCTTTTGGTTTGATATTCATTTGAATTAAGCTGATTTGGCTGGCAGGTTATATATGACAAGCTAAGTGGAAGAAGCCGAGGGTTTGGCTTTGTGACAATGTCCACAATTGAAGAGGTTGAGGCAGCTGCTCAGCAATTTAATGGCTATGTAAGCTTTGTTATTACCCGCATTTGATATGGTGAACACACTTCCACGAAAGTGACATGTCGTGTTGGATACCTGTGTTGGGCACAATATTTTTTGTACTCTTTCAAGATACTTTTAAATTTGTATGCGATACTTCTTAAACACGTCTTAATTAAAAGATTAAATTTATGATATTATACACTTTTTTTTGATAGTTGACTGACACTTTTGAATTTGAACTCTCCGAACACGTTTTATGTGATGAATTTCTTCATTTGCCTGATTCAAAACACAAGTTATGCACACTAAACATGTTTTGAAATATTTGTAAGAAAAAATATAGGATTTTTAATTTTATTAGTGATATATTGTATATTTTCAATTATCACTGAATAAATATTTACATATATTAACTATATAACAATGCAGATTTTTAACGTGTCTTAAAAGTGTCGTTTCCTACCTTTTTTAGAAATTGATGTGTCGCATGTTGTATCGCGATAGTTTTAAAAAAATTGACGTGTCTATGTTGTATTGTGTCAGTGCCCAAATATCTTCACTGTTTTGACTCTAAAAATATCAATTAGTTCACTTAAACCCCATTTTGAAATGTCTAAAAAGCTTGATTTTTAAAAAGTTTAGCTTTTTTAGATAAAAGATGAAGAAAAAAAGGTTAGATTGTTTGGGATAACTTTTTAAGATAGTTTTTTTTTTTTTGGTTGTTTGTTAAAATGTTTAACATACATTTATTTTTTTCTTTTAAGTTGAAGCGTTTTCGATAATGGCAAGATTTTTTTTGGGGTTTTGAGAGTAAAATTGATTTTTTAATTGAGGGTATTATAATTATTTCATTCCCAAAAAAAGAGTGTTTAGGATGTGTATAATTTTTTTTTTTGTAAAATAAATGAAAAAAAGTTAGTTGGTTTCTTAGAGATACAAAACAAGGGCTTAGGCTTCTTCCTCTTATTTGATTTTTTTAATAAAAAATTAGTTAAATTTTTATACTTTTTTGATTTTTATGACTAGAGAAATCTAAAAGTATACTTATTTAACTAAATGCTGAAAAAAATTCACTAAAAATGAAAAAAATCATATAAAAAAAGTTAGACCAAACAATCGCTTAGTCGATAATGGAGCTAGGGGCTGGTGGTAAGCTTGGGCCCTAGGAGAAACTTCATTTGGATGTTGTTTCCTTGCCTTTCCTTGATTTTGAACTTCGACAAAAGTTATTGCTTATATACCTACTAACTTGTTTGTTTCTCTCTTATATTTTGAAGTACGATTTAGCTTTAAATCCATTTCATTTGCATCTCTGTGAGAATCTATGATGTTTGGCAGGAACTTGAGGGCAGGACATTGAGGGTGAATTCTGGGCCTGCTCCTCGGAAAGAGGAATCTTCTTTTAGAGGGCCCCGTGGTGGGGCAAGTTTTGATAACACCAATAAGGTTTATGTGGGTAATCTTTCATGGGGCGTTGATGATTTAGCGCTTCAGACCTTGTTTAGTGAGCAAGGAAAGGTTATGGAAGCCAGGGTTGTTTATGACAGAGACAGCGGTAGATCAAAGGGTTTTGGGTTTGTAACCTACAGCTCGGCAGATGAGGTCAACAATGCAATTGAATCATTGGATGGTGTTGTGAGTATACGATTACCTTTATGTTTGTTATGTGCTTTCTAAATGTGCTTAGATTCTTAGAATCATATAAATGTGTTACTAACTTATGCTTGTTACTTTTCTCATTTAATTTCCTTCCCTATGTTATCTTGGCCATCGGATTTGCTGCGTATTTCGGGTCATTTTGTTGTTGAGTCAATCGATAGTTGTAATGGAAAATTTTCAATGTTTCCATGTAAATACAGATTTGAAATTCTGTTTCTTTTTGCAAAACAGTTAGCATTGCATGGAATTCTTTTTTCTTTTTTCTTTTTTCTTTTTCTGCCACGCTAGAAATCGGTATTTCCCAGGTATATTTTTAAAATAAATTTAGATATAAAAAACTCAATTAATATTTGTTTAGAACATTGCTTTTAGTTTTATGCCTAAAATCTCTTTTTCCCCTAAGATTTATCTGACTTATGATCTTTCTTGTAGGATCTAAGTGGGAGGCCAATCCGAGTAAGCATGGCTGAAGCTAAGCCAAGGCGTCAGTTTTAATCATCAAATCTTTTGAGCTTTCTTCAACTAAGAACATGCTTGGGGTACAGATTTGATGATCTTGTATTTAATTTAGTTTTGTTCTCCCCCGAAGGCTTGTGTGTAGTCGGTTTTGTCTTGAATATCAGAGTAATATATCTCTGAGTGTCTTGGAGTTTCTTAGCTTGAGAAGCAAAAGACCAAAACTTACAGCCGAAATGCTACAGACACAGCAACCAACCACAAAAATGTCACAAAAAATGATCTCAGCCATCCATATGCATGTGGTCATTTTCTATGGCGGTTCCGTAGTTGGGTTTTTTGAACACAAACAAATTGCAAGAGGTTTCCTATGGAGATCATCATTTCAAATAAACTATCTTATTTTATTTCACGATTTATGTTCTGTTTAACTAAATTGACTTGCAATGTCTCGTACGTCATTTCTGTATGAAATTGAGCTTTTTCCTGGCCATTTTTAATGTTTTACATTGTATATTATACAACATCTTAATGAAATTGAGGTTTTGTTACGTCCTTTTCTTTTCTTTTTTAAATAGCATCTTCATCCTTGAAAATCTATTGACTTGTGTTGCAGGTTCCCAGGGCAATGCAACTTCCATCTTTTGTCATTGCTATGTTTTTGAAGAATTTTCTCCTTTCGACATGGTAATAGCTTTTGTTAGATCTTTGCATCGAGATGAACACGACCCGTAAATTTGTTGAAAAAACTTGTCAGTTTATTTGTTCCGAACGCCATGCTTCGGACAAGATAGTAGTGTGTTATCCATCTCTGGCTGGTTTTGATGGAGTAGTAGGTACTTGGATTGTTGAATTATTTGGTCTTTTCTGTTATCATGTGGTGCAAAAAAACTGTGATTCTTGAATTTACTTGCAGGGAAAATGTGAGTCCCACACAAATCCCGTTCGGACACAAGATTTGGGAGATTAATTTCATGTGGATTTGATTTGCAAGAGACTTTGTTTGGATTTGAGGAAAGTTTCCCATTGAGAGCAGTTTGATGAGGTACGTTCACTTGAATTCCCTCAGTAATGTTGGATTGAATTTGTGAGTTAGAGATTGGATGTTTCAAAGAAAGGTTCTATTTGGGATGTATAAATCTTTTAGCTTTTAAGAGGCTTAATTTTTTGAAAAAAAAACAGAAAAAAAGTTACTCTTTGGGATAATTTGTTTACATAAGCTTAATATTGAAATGATTAATATGTCCTTAATTTTTGTTTTTAAGTTGTACTATTTAAGATATCGGCCGAGTTTTTTTATTGTTAGGTGTAGAGTTAATTTTTAATTGAGAATATTATAATTATTTTATTCAAAAAATTAGTTTTTGTGATGTGCATAAGTTTTTTTCTCCTTAAAAAGGGGAGAAAATATTTAATTAAGGATATTATAGTTATTTTATTAAAAAAATTAATTTTTGGGAGGTGTATAAGTTTTTTTCTTTTAAAAAGAGAAAATAAAAAAAAGCTCGTGCGTTTTTTATATATGCTAAATAGTAGTGCGTGAAAGTTGGTTTTTTTCTTTTTTAATACAAAAAACAGCTTTTTGGTGATCCCAAATAAGGGCTAAAATCTATTTTGGTTTTCTTTTAACATTTGTGAGGAACAAAATTTATGTTTAGGGGCTTGATTGGTAACCCATAAGCTTTTTACATTTTTGTTTTTGTTTTTGTTTTTGGTTTTTTTTTTTTTTAAACCAACAAGTAAAAAGGAAAATAAGTTTGGTGGTTTGGTAATTTACCCTACTTTTCAACTGAAGGTGTTATAATTATTTTGTTAAAGAAAAGTCAAGTGTTTTGAATATTTATAGTTTTTTTTAAAAAAAGTCATGTCATTATTTAAAATACTGAAATTTAAAAATAAAAAAATAAAGACATGTTAGATGTTTTAACAAAAACAAAAAAAGAAAAAGCTATCTTAAATGAATTATTTTAAATAATCTTAACTCTTTTTCTTCCATTTTTTTTAAAATGAAAAAATTTCAAACTATACAATACCAAACAAGGTCTAATTTGGCAAGCGGTTTTAGCTTTTAGTTTCAAATTGGCAATATTGCCCTTCATTGATTAGTATTGAAATTACCTCATGATATGGCCCTTGCCAACAGGCTTTAAATTGGTTTTTTCGCCTTGTTGTTCAAAGTCTAAAAAGTTAAAGAAGTGTCGTTTGACAATTTTAATTTTTTAACATTTTAGCTTTTTAGCTTTTTACATATTTTGTCAAGGTATTATTAGGAGATAATTGGACTATATAGTTCAATGTTTAGTTGAGTTATTTGTTAGGTGGAATGAATTATGTTTAAATCAATTTTAACACTTCAACATGGGTTTAAAACTATAAAGTAATCCTCCCTATAGGGGTGTAAAAATAGTTCGAAGCCCGACAGGGGTCTGAAACTTGTCACTGTAAAAGTTCGGCCCGGCCTTGTCCCTCACTGTTCATGAGCCGGACCTGGGTCGAGCCTTCCAAGCCCGTAGGTTGGGCCGGTCGGCCCGAGGCCCATTCGTCCAAAAGCCCGTTAGAAGCTTGCCTATGGGCCCAGCCCGAGGGGCTGTGGAGGGGCAGTTCTAGGATGTGGAATAGGTTGTAATATTGATGTGTGATGCATAAAAATGAGTGGTTATAAATTTGTGTATTTAAAAATAAATACACAAATAAACTATAAACTTAAAATTTATAGTTTAGACCCGGGCTAAACTATAAATTTTATTAAAATTTTATTAATAACTTAAAATTTTAAAACAAATACACAAATAAATTATAATATAATATAATACACAAATAAACAAATAATATAATATACTTGTTTTAGTATACTACTCATAGTTTTGTAAGAAAATCTTATTTTTATTTTATTTTTCTCATAAATTTTTTAAGTTAAAATGCTTATGTTTAAATAATTTAAAACTCTTAAAAGTTTTTCAATATGAGAAAATCTTGTTGTTTTAATTTATTTTATTGCTCTTTATCCTCATTAAGTTTTTCTTTTATTCCATGTTAGAAAAATCTAAAATTTTATTTGAAGTTTATGAAAAATTTTTGACCACTTTTTTATAATCATTATAGTATTTTTATTTAAAAATATTTGAATCTAATTATAAAAAACCAAATAGGTCCATAAAAATAAATACATCACACAACACAATATTTAACACGTATACGCACTGTTCCAAACAATTTTTGAATCTAATTATAAGAAACCAAACAGGTCCCTAAAAATAAATACATCACATAATACATTATTTAACACATATACGCACTGTTCCAAACAAAATACACACGCACACGGTTTAAACATATACGCACTATTTCACTTTTTTTATAATTATTATATAAACTAGTTTATTAATTATATAGTAAAAAACTTATATTATTATATAATATAATAAATTTATATAATATAATAAATTTTAATAATTAAAAAAATAAAAAAAAAAATCAAAAAAATAGGTTAGGCGTTGAGGCCTGCCCAAGACTTGCCCATAAGCCTGGGCTTGAGACACGGCCCGAGTATGTAACTCCTAGGCTTGGGCCGATCCCTTGGCCAAAAATTCCAATTCGGCTCGGTCCAAAAAATTGGTGGGAATCCGCTGGGTCCAAGCCAGACTTGGCTCGCCCGGTCCACGGCCGAACTGGACCGGGCCCAAATTGTACCCCTGCCTCCCTCTTTATATGTGGGTTTGAAATTTATAAATTTCTCTTTCAATCACTTCATACTTCTATGGTGGGTTAATTAGTCTTGAAATTAAGGATATATATATATATATATTTTTTTTTGTACATTATTAAATTTAATTATATTTAAATAATATTAAATTAAATAATAAATTATTTATTCACAAGGAGAGTGCATCTCGTATGTGCTTAGAGAGGGCACTTATTTCCTCTCAATTTTTTAAATTTATACTTTTACTTATAAAAATATTTTTAAAGAAAAAACTACATCCTTACAAAATTAGGTTAAAGCCCCTCCAATTATGAGAGTACCCATTGTTTTTAACTGTTGAACAAAAACTTGCAATCATGAATTATAAAATACTAATGTTTTAGAATATTTTTGTTTTAATATATGTAATTTATATGTCGAATATTTTAATTATGATAAAATTATATTCTTAAATTTATTATTATTATTTTTTTGGCTGAAGATGAAGTCTTTAATTTCTCCTAAGGCTAACCAAGTTGGTAGAGAATCTAAGATTTTAATAATTTGTTTTGTTTTTGGATTTTGGATTTTGGATTTTGGATTTTGGATTTTGAAGTTTTCAAAGTTAAGAGTAATGATTTTTTAGAAAAATTAAATACCGATGATCAGTTTTCAAAATAAAGGGCTCTTGTTTGGCAATTCAATTTTAAGTTAAACTTTTTATTTTTTATTTTTTTAAGTCTAATAAGTTAAAAAAAAAAAAAAAAAACTACCAGCACAAATACAAAATGTCTTTTTGATTATTGCATTTTTTAAAAAATTTAAGCAAAAAAATTAAAGTTAATTTAAGATAGAGTAAAATGGGACTATAGTCAATAATGAAAAAAGAAATAAGTGTCTCTTCTAAGTGAAATTTTGTAGATTTGCCACTGTTCATTAATTATTTTACTTTCAATCAAACACAATTTGAAACAAAATAAATTATATTATATATTTTATTCATAATAATTCCGTACTAACAACTTGAATAATTTATTGCTTTTGGAATCCAAAATTGTGGTTAAATAAAGTGATGTTTTTCTTTCAGATCTGTTATACTGATTCTGTTTCTTAAAATGTGAAAGTTACAGTTACTTGTACAAAAAAAATTGAGCTGAGCTATTCGATATGTCTTTTCGGGAGCTTAAGAAAATTTATATGATTTTTGAGCTCGATTCGATCTCAGTTTAAATAGTATAAATGAGCCAATTCGAGCTCGAGCTTGAGCCTGAGTTTATATTAAAATTTATTTATTTTTTTAGGAGACATTAACTGTAATAGATCTGTAGATTTTATAAGCATATTTATACATCTTTTAAACAAGTTTAACTGGATCGAGTCGAGCCAAATTATTTACAAACTTATTTGAGTTGAGTCAGAGCTTTTACTAAGCCATTTAACAAACGGTCCTAATTATAAGTTCTAATACATCATTTATTAAATGAATGGAACTCAGATGAGTTTTAACGGAGCCAAGCCCGAGTTGTACCCTAAGAGCTTTGTTTATTTGCTCGGGTTGGTATGCATTATTTTAAAGCAAATTTGATTTGTTAATTATTTGATTTTGTATTGTTTAAAATATCAGTTGGAACTTAACAATAATAACTGTATCTAACAATATTGACTTGTACCTGACAATACTAACTACGTATCAATTCATAATTAATTTTTTATTTTTTTATTTTTTATTTTTATACTCTAATTTAGCTACAAATATTACATAAAGATAACATTTTAAAATTCATCAATATTAATTTACTATAAAAAATATCAAATAATTAATTTATATAACTTTTAAGTTAGCTATTTCATTACAATTAATAAAACTAAAAATTAATCTAAACTAGTTAGCTCAAATATTATTATGTTTTAATTTTTTTATACTAAATTATTTATAATTGAATAATCTTTTAAAATAAAATACATGTCATATTTTATAATGATAAATTCAAGTTCGTACTTGGTATTTTACCGGTATTAGTACATATCGTATCAATAAGAATTAATACTCTATTTGGTACGGTATTCCTCGACGAATTAAGGGGATTAGTTATTTGTTTGCCTGAGTTTAGCTTTCTTTTCTGGTATAAGTTTAGAAAAAAATCCGAATTAATCATTTTTATACATAATGATACTAGATAACCTAGTAGAAAACATTACAAAAGAACTTAATCTGTCTTTGTTCTATTATTATTTTTTTTTTTTGAAACATTTGTTTTAAATAGATAGAACTTCTTTGACATTTCATGTTGGTGGAAAACTTGTTTGGCATTTTTTTGCAAATTTGTTAATTGGTCCTGTTTGGACTAAATCATCTCCATGGGATAACTTAAAAAAAGAAAATTTTTTGATTAAAAGATAAAAAAGTTTATTAAAAATAAAAATTTGTAATATAAAATTTAGTTTATTGGTTTATTTTCGCTTATATTATGTATTTTATGAATTTTTTTATATTTTAATTAAATTTTTTTTATTTTTTTAGTTTATTTTGATGAGAAAAGTTAAAAAATATAATAATTTTTATTAAATGATGAACAGGTTTATTAAAAACTAAAATAAACAAAATCGCATCAGCAATTTTATCAAAAGCAACCCACTCTTACAACGAAAAGCAACTCGTATTTTTGTTTTTTGAACTAAAAAATAAAAACGGAAAGCAATTCGAAAATGGTGATTATTGCGTAGTAAAGTTCGTGCATGCGGTTTATTAGGTACTTTTAAAATATTATATAATATTATTTATATAAATTTTTATTTAATTTATGTAACAAAAAATATTTTTTGCGAGATAATATTAACTCACATTTATTGGTTGGTTGGGTACGCGAGAGTCAATGGTAATTCGTTTAGTTTGTGATCGAAATTCATATCATAAGGAACATGCAACAAATATATTTTGTTCGGGACAATGTTAATTTGTTTTTATTAGATAAGTAAGAGAACATATGTAATATATATTGTATATTTTTGTTTAATAAGAATATCACGTAAATAATACTATGAGACTACTGAATAATTACTCAGCTCGTGATGGTGGCATGTTTTATTTAAAAAACCTTTGTTTTATGAATGTGCTTGTTTAATGAGTTCTAGGCTTCTTGCAAGTGGTTTGAATTAGAATAAAAATGAAAAATGGTGACCTTAATGATTATACTACTTCCACAAGAACTTGTGAAACTTAACTATCTTTGACTTGAATTCAAAGGGAACAAGAAATTGAACATTAAAAAAAGGATAGTTGCATATGAGACTCTCCTTAATTGAAAAATAAAAATAAAAAAATTGTTACGACTTTGAGTTTTGTTAGGTTTGTTAATTCTTAATCAATGTAAGATTTTTATGATTGTTAAGGAATTAAGTTATTTTTATTTTTTGATATTTGATTCATTGTAAAACTTCTAGATGTGTTAAAAGTTGAGTCATTTGGATCTCTATAGTTTGTTTTTAAAAAGAAATTCCTTTTAGTTTTAAGAGTTTATTTTGTAGTAGGAGCTCCTCCTAATTTCAATAGTTTGGAGTTAGTAAAAGTCTTGGTTGATAGGGTTGAGATTATTTATCAATTTAGAAGATCGAAATACAAATTTTAGAAGCCCGAAATACAACAAAAAAAAAAACAATTTCAAATAGTGCAAAACTCCTTTCTATAGTGTCACCGTCGAGTGGTAGTAAGATCACTCAAAAAGATGATGGCGAAAAAATATTCTTACTTTCACATCAAAGGTACTAAGGCTCGTCGCTAGCAACAGATGTTTGCCCTATAAAAACAGTTTCGTCACAAGTGATCGATAATCACTCGGTTACTAAAAAAAAAAAAGAACAGAAAACAAAGCACATAAAAAACAAAAAATTTACTAAGAACAAAAACTGGGACTAAAGAAAAATACAGAGAAATAAGATAAAAACACCGAATAGAAAAATAGGAAAAGAGAAAAGAAAAAGGAGAAAAGAAGAACGATGATTTGGGACGGCCGGATGGGCGTTGCCGTCTCCCTTTAAAGAAAACTCCGGTTGCTATATATATATATATATATATATATATATATATAGAGAGAGAGAGAGAGAGAGAGAGAGAGAGTCT
>JAOTRH010000002.1:7715820-7744792 GCA_034768845.1 Heliamphora exappendiculata
AAATAAATTAAAATATTTATAATTTTAATAACTACTTTAAAGATTGTAAATATTTTTTTCAATAAGTACGCATTGTAATTGATATTGTAGAGATATTTAATTATGTTATTATTATTGTTGTTGTTGAATAATTGTTGATATTTTTAATTAGTTTTGGTTTTAATTTGTTAAATGTAATTTTTTTGAAGAATGACAATAGGTTTTTAATTTTTTAAAAACTAATTTAAGAAAATAATCTCATATGTTTATAACTATTAAACCCGTTAAATTTCTTAAATCGCGGGTTAAAATCGCAAAAAAATATCACTCAATTCATAAATTTTGATGATTAATAAGTTGAAAATGTATTGAAAAAATAATCATCCATTAAAAATAAATTTGATAAAAGATTTTTTTCACATGTCCTAATCCAACTGACTCACACCACAATTGCTTACACACAAACAAGGACATAACGGAGGCGATTGCATTCTCAAATTTTGAAAATATCTTATGGCTATACTAATACTAATTTTAAAATTATATATGTTCATTTTCTATCTTTTTATAAAATAATTTGTTCATTTTTTTAATAACCTGCACCTATCTTACAAGAGTAATTATTCGATAGTCTCAAAATATCACGTGACATTACCTACTAGTGTTCTTTCTTAATTATATAGCTAAATATACAAAATTGACCCACATAATTTCTATTAATATCTTTTATTTACCGAGAATACAACATAAAGCTAACTCACGTCATATTTCGAAAGTATTTAATAATTTTTTATTTTACAAACCCACAAAAATAATGCCATTAAGGACGAGCATGCAAGCATAGAGTGGAGGTACATATAATTAAAAATAAGCATATGATTTATAAGTACATGTCCAATCCCAGATTAATTAATAGGGAAATAGTAATAGTAAGTTGAAGTCTCAAAAATATGGGAATGGTGGGTATTTGGAAAAAAGAAAAAGAAAAATAGAATTACTATAAAGGCAGGGATTGAGAAAGTCTATACATATTTTATTTCTGCATATTTAGTCTATTTTTTTATTTAAATTTTTTGTTATTTTTTAGCGTTAATCTAAATAAGTATACTTTCAAGAATGAAATACGTTTTTTTACTATTCTAAACTTAATAATTCTCCTAACATAAAGGTTCAAATAGAATATTTGTCGATTTTAAAATGCAACTCAAGTGTTCACAAGCCTTAGTTCTTGTTTGGTTTCTCAAAAAAAACTTGCTTTTAAATCATACCGTTTAGTTTTTGAAAAAAATTAATTAATTTTTTTTATCTCTTAATTCAAGGAAAAAGCCTATACACATTCTAAATACTCTTAACTTTTTTGAAACTAAAATTATTATAATATCTTTAATTAAAAAAAGTTTTTCACAAAAATAGAAAAAAAAACGTGTCAATATCCCAAATATTACAACTTAGAAACAAAAAGTAAAGGTATGTTAGATATTTTAATAAAGAATAAAAATACAAAAAAACTACTATAAAAAAATATCCCAAACACCTAACTTTTTTTTGTTTCTCTTTTTTCTAAAAAAGTTAAATATCTTAAAATTCAAAATTTTTAGTCATTCCAAATAAGCCCTAAAATAATAGATTAGTGAGCCTTTGAATAAAGAGTTTAAGAAAAATAGAATGCCATAAAACATATTTAATTTATACGAGAATAAATATTACTAGTAATAAACACAATTTATTTATAAAGGTTACTAATAACCTATTTAGACCTGTAACAAATATCAACAACTATGATTTTAATCATTTTTAAATTTTTTAATAATTAATAACAATAAATACTAAAAATTACATAATGTTTTACTTTTATTAAAAGTCCTCCATCAAAATATGCTTAAAGGGCTTTGGGTTGTATAGAAACAAAAATAATATGTGCATAGATAGAGTTTACTTAATTGAATTGGATATTTTTTTTATATAAGGTGGGTTCCATTAAAATTTGAAATTCATCTCATAAAAGAAGAGTAAACGAAAAAATACTCTCAAAATACTATACAATAATGTTATTTAATATTTTTAATAAATAAAAATATATAATGTGTAATAAATATATCACTTTTATTTGTCACTTACCCAACAAAGGTACATTAATACTATTCTGTCTAAAATGTCCTTCGCTGTATTTTTAAATAGAAGCATAGCAAATAAATAATACTATATAATACGTGGAGACTACCTATTTTAGATGAGTGTACAATCTCATAATTTTTTCAAGCTTTGTTTATTTTAGATTTTTTTCTTCGAGTTGGCTTTTCTTTTGTGCAGTTGAGGACGGAAGAGATTTAGTTGTATTTTTTATGGATTTAAAATAAATATATTTTGATGATTTGTATTATTTATTTTATTATTTTGTATTTATATATTATTATTGTAAAAATTTAAATTTATTAGATATTGTTAACTGGTTTAACAAATCACATTTATGTTAATAAATAATAATAAAATAAGCATCACTATTTATTTTTATTAATGCAAACGTAATTTGTTAAGATAGTTAATGATATTCGATCAATTTAATTTTTTTAGTAATAATATATAAATAAAAATATAAAATAAACGAATCAGATCATTAAAATGTATTTATTTTGAATGACCAGCGAGCGCCCAACACTGGAATAATGGCTCTCGAGTGCTCTGCGAGCGTCCTATTTTGGTTTAATTTTTGCACTTTAGCGATTAAACGCTCCGCGAGTACCTCGTGAGTACTCTATTTTGAAAAATATCGGTTGGGTTGGATTAACAGTTACAAACTGAATTTCAAATACAAATTTTAAAAATATTATTTAAATTAAAAATTAAATAAATTTTTTTCAAAAAATATAAGCTACTCAAGTTTAAGCATGACCCACGATTCGAATTCAAACCCGATCGATCGACGGCTTGCATGTGTGTGTAATTTGGGTCGAACTCACCATTAGGTAGGTCTTTTCCCGTTCATAAAACTGGATACCCTCAAGAACGCTTCTCTTAATTTAATTTTAATTTATATATATTCACAAAGTTCCTCATGAACTTTTAATTTGGGATTGAAAAATGTTAATACCATTGAAAATCATTAATCCCAGGTTTAAGTATTGATTTTAAAAATTAATTTTTTATTCACTTTTTATTAAATTTTAATAAATAAATATATATTATTCATTTTCTCACGTAGAAAAACACGTAACAATTTCGATTTAACTTAAAAAATATGTGAATTTTATATTTATTTTAACTCAATAATTATTAAAAATAAATAATAAAAAATTAAATTTTAATATTTAATAAAATAAAATATTTAAATCATCAAAGTCAAATCAAAGTAAACCTTACACACCCGGTGACAGATCAAATGATGACATGGGCACGTGTCTCTCCTAAGTTTTGTTATTTCTACTTTTATCTATGAAAAATCCAAAAAAAAATTAATTATACCCTTACCAAGTTTAGTTAGTACCCTTAAAAGTTTTTATATTTTTCATTTATTAATAAAAAAATATTTTTAAATAAATCCTTAATAAAATGTTGTTTCCTATGTTTTTTTTTTGTTAATTAATGAATAGTCGTATTTAAGACGAGGTGTACTATGATTGGTTCCATTCTTAGGTTTTGTTTAAAGATACAATTCTATTTTTAAATCTCTGTTTAGGATAATTGCTTATTACTTATTTCGTTCGGCCTATTATTGTTTTTAATAAAAAAAATTTATTGTTTAATTTAATTATTATATTTTTTTATAAAAAGTTATTTTTTTTATTAAAATAAAAAAAATTCAAAAAAACAAATAAACTAATAAATTAAATTTTATATTATTTATTTTTGTCTTTGAATATTTTTTTGTACCAAACTACTCTATTTTTTCAGTTCATATAGAAACGATTTGAAAAAGTAAAATTTTTTATTTAAAAAATAAAAAATAAGCAAAATCTCATAGATTTAGCACATACAGAGCCATGATTCTTAATCATAATAGATTTATCCTTATTTATGTAATTTGTGGAGGGTTGGTTACATATTCATTTGAAAAATTTAGAACTATAGATTCGTTTTTATTAAAATTAATGTTTTTAAAACCTATTTGTTGTGATTTATCAAAAAAAAAATCCATATTAGATATAAATTTATGTCAAAAAAATAATTTGAAGAATTTCTCTACTGTCGATTGAGAAATTTATCTGTTGCAAATTGAGAATTTATTCAGCTTGTAAAATTTTTCATATTGCAATCTTTTATTGTGCGAGTAATAACGGTGTTCAAAATTTAGGATTAATAAATTTCTCAAATTTGAAATTTTAAAAATAATTAAAAAATTCATAAATTTTATTCTTCTTTGAAATAAAAAAACTCTGTATTTTTAAAAAGTAAAAAATTAATCAAATTTCTCAATTATATTGTTATAAAATTTCATGTTTCATATTGATCTTGTTTATTATATCTTAATGAAGACGTTCTAAATATAACTTTTATAAAAAAACGTATATATTAAAAGTTAAAATTTTAAGTTTTGTAATAAAAATTATATCTAATTCGTTAAGTCCACGTTAAGTACGTACAATGAATGTTTAAGTGGATGGAGGGTCTAAATGCAAAATATTATATAATAAATAATAAAATGTGATGTGAAAAAAAATGATTTGTTTAATCACTATATCATGAAATGCGAGAAAAAAAAACACAAACTCAACACACAAATTTTTAATGTGAAAAAATTAATTTGAGTAAAAAAAACTACAGAACTACTCCAAGTTTAAGTAATCAAACATTAAAATTCGAATAATTATAAGAGACCTACAGATTTTGATCGAATTCTCAATATAAATGTGCGAAGTGTGCTTGTCGAATCTTTATTCACTATCCTTCACTTGATTATGCAGCAATGAATTCTCGTAAGTTCACACTAACAGAATCTTCTGTTAGTAAACTTAAAAATCTTTATAAGTCGAACACGAACTGTTCTCAATTATTGACTCAAAAAAGAACTCGAAAATCTTGAAAGTACTCTTAAAATATAAGTTTGAATATTAAATTTCTCAACATTCGAGCTTGGTGATAAGTTGGGTGATGCCTATATTTATAGGCACAATTGTATAGCAGTCAAGATTTTAAAGAAAGTTAAACTGTCAATGATCTACTTGAGTGCTTAGAGGACTGTTCGAGCTCTCATGTAGCAGATTGCGTAAATTTAATTTTTTTGCTTGAATCAGCATGTACTTTCAGTTTTAAGACAGATACTTCAGTCTTCTAAATTGATAGAATGTTTGATGAGAGATGCCAAGCACTTTTAGATTTCAAAACTCAATTAAGTGACTTATTTAGTTTAAGAAGCCTATGTTAACCCATTCACACGGCTAGGAAACAAACTAGAAAAATTACAAGACTTTAACAACTTATATTGCCTAGAATTGGAAAAAATAATTAAATGGGGAATTAATAACTCCTAACATGGTGGTATTACAATTAAAAAAAACTTGAGACTAATCATTGTAAAATTCTTATAGTTAGCATCTTTGTCAAAAAGACCACATTTTTTATATTAATGTATTTCTATTTATTATTTAACCCTCGTGCTTGATTTTACAATATTCATATTACATTTTAGAAATGTTTTGATATTATAGTTGTCGTATGTGGCACCTCTTCTCTCTTCTCTCGTGCACTAAACTCTTTTTTCTCTCCTTATTTAAAATTCTTATTTCTCTCTCTCTCTATCTCTCTGTTTTAAGCTTAACTTTTTTCTTTTTTTATTTCAAATTCATTTTTTTCTTCACATCCCATTAAAATTTCATTATTTAATAATTAACCAAATTACTCATCACTTAAAAACAAATTTTATAATTAAATTATATTCAAAATAATTTTTAAACACTACTAATTATTAGTAATATAATAATATATCATATTTAGTATGGGCATATACCCAAGGGGAAGCAGATTTGTCCATTTTCTAACCCAATTGTAATTTGTAACCAACAAAACCTCTCTCTCTCTCTATATATATATCTCTCTCCATATATATATAGGCTTTGAGGGAGGTTAGGTATTCGCCCTACTGGCAAGATAGCCACGTCATTTTAATAACTTCCTAGCTCGACACTTTAGGTTAGTCAACAATTCAGCTCAATCTTGGATTTAGCTTGAGCAACGACCTAGTTCTGTTCTAAGGAGCTTAATTCATGGATAGCTCGGTCAGTGGTGGCCCACTGGCCGAGCAAAAGAAATCCCCAAGCGCACTTATTCGAGCTCAGCGTGTTGCAAGTCTTGTTGGGGTTATCGTGTGAGAAATTGAAACAAGTATGCACAAAAAATAGCAACACCAGAGTTTGTGCGGTTCGACCAATTTGGTCTACGTTCACGGGAGAGGCAGTTTCACTATATTATGAGAATAGAGGAGGTGGAGGAGGAGGAGGAGGAGATACAGTGTCTCACTCAAACTCAGCTCACACAAACTCTCTATACCTATACACTCACACACTTTACTAATTTCTATTCTTCTCTCTATTTCTATACAACACAACACACACACACACACCATTTTATGGGGAAGAAGATGAGACAACACATTAAATACACAAATTTGCAAGTGTAGCAAATCTAGACTTTAATGCAAGCAGCGCCAGCGAATTGTGCATGATGAAGAAGCTGATCTGCTTCTTGATTTCTATTTGTTGTTGTTTGCTGACTTTTGTGTCCTTTTTTTGTTCTTTGCTGCATTTAATACAGTAGTTGGGTATGGACCCATCAATTCTCCCCCTCCATACCCAAAAGAGGAGAATGCAATATGTCATTCTTCAGGTAGCGTCAATCTTGCTTATGTCTCGACATAACTCAAGCTTCTCACGAATAATCACTTTTGTCAATATTTCTGCTGAGTTCTTGTTTATATGGATCTTCACA
Organism: Heliamphora exappendiculata; assembly: GCA_034768845.1. Lineage (NCBI taxonomy): Eukaryota > Viridiplantae > Streptophyta > Magnoliopsida > Ericales > Sarraceniaceae > Heliamphora > Heliamphora exappendiculata. The sequence continues at coordinate 7,722,718 of JAOTRH010000002.1, forward strand.
AGCTTCAGCAATTATTTTTTCATTACCTTGCGTATCCAATGATAGCGAATGTCAATATGCTTTATGCAGGCATGATACATCGAATTTTTGCTCAAATCCAGAGCACTCTGACTGTCACAATATATCTTGTATTCTTTTTGTCTCACTCCGAGTTCTTTTAAAAATCGATTCAACCACAATATTTCTTTGCCAGCTTTCGCTGCTGCTATGTACTCTGCTTCTGTTGTAGATAAAGCAATGCGCTTTTGCAATTTTGATTGCCATGGGAATGCTCTCCCTGCAAAAGTGAAAAGAAATTCCGAAGTAAACTTTCTACTATCAAAATCACCTGCCATATTAGAATCTGTATAGCCTTTCAAGACTGGTTCAACTCCCTCGAAACACAAGCATAGTCTCGATGTACCCTTTAAGTACTTGAGGATCCACTTAACTGCTCGCCAATGGACTTTACCTAGATTGGAAAGACTTCTCACGACGCCTACAACATGAGCAATTTCTGGTCTCGTACATACCATTGCGTACATGAGACTGCAAACTGCTGAAGAATATGGGATTTTTTCCATTTCTTCCATCTCTTTCCTCAAAGAGGGACACGATTGCTTGCTTAGCTTAAAGTGATTTGCCAGTGAAGTAATAACTGGCTTGGCATCTCTCATGTTGAACTTTTCAAGCACTCGCTCAACATACTTTTTCTGTGATAGCCACAGTTTCTTGGCATTCCTCTCATAAACAATCTTCATGCCCAAAATCTGTTGAGCTGTGCCTAGATCTTTCATATTAAAGGCCTTAGACAATTCTTGCTTCAACTTGCTAATCATACTTGTATCTTGTCTAACAATCAACATATCATCAACATAAATAAAGTTACCATCTCGAATGTAGACGCATTGATCTGCTGAAGTCTAGTTGTAACCATGACCCACCATGAATGAGTCAAACTTCGTGTACCATTGTTTCGGCGCTTGCTTAAGGCCGTAGAGACTCTTTTTCAGTTTGCAGACCAAATGCTCTTTCCTTGCAACTTCAAATCCTTCTGGTTGTTCTATATATATTATCTCATATAGATCTCCATGAAGAAAAGAAGTCTTGACATCGATCTATTCAAGCTCTAGATTCAAACATGTTGCCAACCCAAGTATGACTTGAATTGAAGTCATATTCACTACTGATGAGAAGATTTCGTCAAAGTCGATGCCATTTTTCTGTTGAAATCCTTTGACGACCAACTGAGCTTTGTGTTTCATAAGCTTCCCGCTGCCAGCTTTCTTCAACTTGAACACCCATTTATTTTTTAGTGCTTTCTTTCCTATCAGAAGTTTTACTAACTCATATGTTTGTTTCTTTTGTAAAGAACTCATTTCTTCTTGCATTGCTTGTATCAATTTATCTTTGTCTGAATGAATTTGTGCTTCTCGAAAACTTTCTGGCTCCCACTCATCAGTAAGCAGAATATAGTCTGACTACGGATATCTCCTCGATGGAATCAAAGTGTGACCTCTTTTAGATCTTCTCGGTTGAGGTTCTTCAACTGGAGGAGTGACTTCTTGTTCTGTGGCTTCTGGTAGAGAGGGTTGTTGCTCCCCTTGCTCAACACCCTCAGCATCTTCTTCATTATCTAGGTCTGACTGTACTGGTGTAGAATATGGAACGATGTCTGGAGCACTGAAACTGGAACTATTAAATTTTGTGGGCTTTTCAAAGTCCTAATATACCTATTTTTCCTGAAATATAACATCCCTGCTTCAAATGAGCTTCTGGATCCCATAACTTGTATCCAAATTCTTCATCTCCATAGTCGATAAAAATACATGGAGTTGATTTTATGTTAAGTTTCTATCTTTGTTCCTTGGATACATGTGCAAATGCGTTACACCTAAACACTCTCAGATGAGAGTAGCAAGGATTTCTACCAGACCACAGCTTTTTTAGAATTTCAAACTGTAATGGGATTGATGGTGATCTGTTGATGAGGTAGCAGGCAGTGCGAACAACTTCACCCCAGAATGGCTTAGGCAGCTTAGCCAGACTGAGCACGCTTCTGACTCTTTCCATGATAGTTCGATTCATCCTCTCAGCTACGCCATTGTGTTGTGGGGTACGTGGGACCATCTTCTCATGTCGGATACTATGATCAGCGCATCATGCCTCAAACTCCCTTGAGGTGTACTCGCCTCCGTTGTTAGATTGAAGACATTTCAACTTCTTTCTTGTTTCTCTTTCCACTATGGAGTGGAATATCTTGAAATTCTCAAATACCTGATCTTTTGTTCTCAAACAATACGCCCACACTTTTCATGAAGTATCGTCAATAAATGTTAGAAAATATTTGTTACCGCCTAAACTTTTTGCTTCCATGGGACCACAAACATTAGAGTGTACCAGACTCAACAACTCTAATCTTCTCTTGGTAGAAGAATTAAATGAGACTCTATGATATTTTTCAAATAAACAATGATCACAAGAGTTAAGTTGAGTACCTTTGGCCACTAGGATAAGTGCCTTCTTTGCTAGCGAGAGCAGCCCTTTCTTCCTCATTTGTTCGAGTCTTTTATGCCACAAATTTTGTGATGCCTTGTCTTCAACTACATTGAGGCTGTCAGAAATAACTTTCACCTGGCTTTTGTACAATGTGCCATACATGTGTCCTCGAGCGACAAACATGGTTCCTTTTACTAGGTTCCAATTGCCATTGCCAAAGTAGTTTTCGTAACCCTGTCGATCAAGAGTTGTCCCAAAAATGAGATTGAGTCGAAGGTCGGGCACATGTTGGACGTCCTTCAATACTATGGTGCAACCAACATTGGTCTTGATCTGTACATCACCAATTCCTACGATCTTCGAGAAACTAATGTTGCCCATCTTCACTGTACCAAAATCGTCAGTTTTGTACGAAGTGAAGAAATCATTGTGGGGAGTGGCATGGTATGATGCTACTGTGTGTATCACCCACTCGGTATCTTGGGATGCAACGTGGAGACACGTCTCTTCAACGACTGAAAATAGTGCTACTTCTCTTGTATGGGTGACTAAGGTTTCACCTTCTTCGTTCTTTGACTGGTTGCTGCTTTGCCCTTGATCCTTTTGTAATTTTGTGCAATATTTCTTTACATGTTTAGGAATATCACAGTAATAACATTTATATTTACCTTTCTGTTGGTTTCTGCCGTCACTAGATTTGTCACGAGACTGAGACTATCCTTTGTTTCTACTTCTGCTTTTGTCTCTTACATTTTCTTGAGGTCTTCCTCTGTTTTCGGTGAGAAGGGCATGTGACTCGTCCATTCCTGCTTCTCTTCTTCTGACTTTCTCATTGAATAGAGCGTATTTTACCATTGACATGGTAAACTTTTCATTTGGAGCTGAGTTGTTGAGGGTGACCACCGGTGTTTCCTAGTTGTCTGGCAACGAACTGAGATGTAGTAGGGCTTGCATTTCATCGCTAACATTAAATTCGGTGGAGTCGAGCTATTTTACCAGGTTCTAAAACTCTCCGATGTGCTCAGCTACAGAGGTTCTGCTCTTTAGCTTCATATTCACTAGCCGCTTCATCAATAGGGCTTTGTTTTGAGCAGTCTTGGCCTGATACATGTTTTTTAACTTCTTCCATAGGGCGTAGGCATTGGTCTCTTGTGCAACATGGTGAAATACACTATGGTCTATCCACTGTCTAATTTGACCAATGGAGTTATTGTTCATTTTGGTCCAGTCTTTCTAAAAAATTGACTCAGGTTTTGCACCTTCTTCTTCCAAGGGGTTAGTCAAGTCTTTAGAATTCAAGAGATCCTTCATTCGAGGTCTCCAAATGGAATAATTAGAGGCCGCCAACTTTATCATAGCTCCCGATCCCGAATCTTCCATGGATTGGGCTTGGATTTAGATTCCAATTAGCTAGAACAGTGCCTTAAGAGTGGAATTTTGAAAAAAATGGAGCACACGATTGCGCCCAGAATAGTAAAAAATCTTAGGAACGACTCTAAAAACATCTAAATCGAACCTGAAATGCCTAAGATATGTCAAAACAATTCTGGGCTAACACCGGATGACGTGGCAACGACGTGGTTGCTGGTAGCTGACGTGGCAGCTATTGTACTGACGTGGCGCTGACCGGGCATTGACATGATGCTGATTGGGTGCTGACGCGGCGCATACGTGGCGTGACGTGGCGCTACCTGGGTGCTGACGTGGCACCTATTGACGCTGACGTGGTGCTGACGAGGCACTAACTAGGTGCTGATGTGGCCCTTACGTGGTGCTGACGGGATCGACTTCCTCACTAAACAAGCCAGAGAAGGCCTTATTTGGTTGCTTTGATTTTAAAACACTTTAAATGGAGCTAGAGGGTTTGTTTTAACTCCATTTTCGACTTGTAATATGTCGTCGGAATCGTCTCGACGAGTAGAACACACTGGTATGCCGAAACATTGATTTTAAGCAACTTAATTTCTGGGTAGCTTTGAACAATAAGCTTTAAAAACTCCAACGAGGCTCTAATACCACTTTATTGAGGTTATCATGTGAGAAATTGAAACAAGCATGCACCAAAAATAGCGACATCAAAGTTTACGTGGTTTGGCCAATTTAGCCTATGTCCACAGGAGAGAGAGTTTCACTATATTATGAGAATAGAGGAGGAGAAGGAGGAAGAGGAGATACAGTGTTTCACTCAGACTCACTCAAACTCAACTCACACAAACTTCCTCTGCCCGCACACTCACACACTTTACTGATTTCTATTCTTCTCTCTATTTCTATACAACACAACACACACACACACACACACACACCATTTTATGGGGGAGAAGATGAGACATTACATTAAATACACAGATTTGCAAGTACAGCAAATCTTGATTTCAGTGCAAGTAGCGCCAGCAGATCGCACATGATGAAGAAGCTAATCTGCTTGATTTTTGTTTGCTGCTATTTGTTGACTTTTATGTCCTTTTTTTTTGCTACATTTAATGCAATAGTTGGGTATGAACTCATCAGGTCTGAGCTTGTTAGGTCTGTTGTAGAGTCGGAGGCAGTTAAACTGCCATCTGGATCAGAATGTCAGTAATAATTGACCTTATCTCATATAAGACCGAGGGAAAATAAATAATCTGACATGACAAAAAAAATATATAAAAAGACATGAATGTATAATAATTATGATAGATCACTATCAAGATAGCAACTATAACCCGGGCATAAAAAGGACGATCCGACTTGCTCGGGTCGAATCGAATTAAGTTAGACCCTCAAGGTGGGTAAAAAATATGTTTTCCTATTAAAAGTCTAATAACCAACGAAGAAAAGTATGTACTCTTATAGCAAAAAGTCTGTTAAAATACTTTCACTTTTTTCTCTTTAAATTTAGTATTAATTCGATTGTCAAAAGGACTTTCGATAAAGTTGCCGGCGAAATATCTCACTTTTTTTGTGTGTAGATATGCGTGGTCGATATCTCGGAGTGACTTGCGAGGTTGAATCCCAATCTTTGTTCCTGTAAAATATATATATATTAAGTAGAGTCCAGAGTGAGAAAGACAGAGAGGTAGAGAGAAACAACAATGGAGAAAGAGAGCGAAACGAAGCAATCCAAGTTCAAGCGGATTTGCGTTTTCTGCGGGAGTAGCCAGGGCAAGAAGAGTAGCTACCGAGACGCTGCTATCGAGCTTGGCAAGGAATTGGTATTGCTCCCTTCTCACCACATCAATGGCGCTCTGTTTTTCTTATTTTTTTTTTGGCCTTTTTTATTTCTCCATAAGAGTTAATTTTACGGCATTAATTGTTGCTTTGGAACTTTTCTTCACTTGGGTTTTTTAACAAATGCTTGTTTTACCGCATGGGTTTCGTTTAGAATCACGTTCCTAGCGCTTTTTTCTATTGGATTTGAGGTGGGTTTTGCATTAAATGATGAAGAAAGCTGTTTTGTAATTTTGCTCATCAGTTTTTTATTTTTGGATTTGCGGTGGGTTTTTCATTAAATCGTGAAAAAATCTGTTTCGTAATTTGGTTCATAAGTTTTTTAATTTTATTTTAATCTAGAAATTTCAATCGAAGCCTACACCATTGTTGATTTCTCTATTATTTAGTCATTCCAAGTTTTCTGCTCTGGAAAAGTTTTCCTGCAAATCCTTGCATTAATACGAGTGTCTTTTTCTTCTTCCTTCCCCTGTACCCAACTGCGCTCAAGTTTATGACAAGAAGATTACAATAATTTTTGCCCAACGAGTGACAAAGTTTTCATTTGTGAAACTAAGCGGGACACCGAGGTGCCCAAATCGTGCTTAAGTAAGGCACCGAGGTGTCCACAAAATACCAAAACAAGGCCCTAAGATGCCCAAGTCATGCCCAGAGTGAGGCGGCTTTTATAGATAAGAATATATAATAACCAATGCCATATTTTTTGGAACACTAAGGAATCAGAATTTACCATTCTCTTTTCATCTATGCTATCTCAAGATGGTTTTAGGGTAACGTTAGTTCAGAATCTTCAGATGGGTTTTATTCTATAATATACACGTTTTAGCTCAATCCCACTATTTCTTCCAAAAGAGTTGCTTAAATAGCTGATTTGGCTTTGGTTTCTTTCAAGGTCTCAAGGAACATTGATCTGGTTTATGGGGGTGGCAGCATAGGCCTAATGGGTTTGGTTTCACAAGCTGTTCATGATGGTGGTAGGCATGTCATTGGGTGAGCTGCCTTGCCTTCTCTTCCACTCCAAGTTTGGGCCTCAAAAGTCTCAAATTAAACTTAAGGATAACAGTAAAGAAAACATTAATTATTAAGAAGTAAGATCAAGAGTTGGGTTTGTATTTGTTATTGGTTTTGTTCTCTATTACAACTAATTCTTGTCATGTTGTTGTCTCTCTGCAGAGTTATTCCCAAGACGCTCATGCCTCGAGAGGTATGCCAGTTACTGTGCTACACAGCCTACACCCCAAAAAAGTCATAAACCTTTTCTTATTAAAAAATTCTAAATGAATATCTAATAGGAAAACAATTTGTACAAGGAAAATCAATTACAAACTGCACAGAAAATACATCTCAGCCATTGATTGCATGTGGAGCCTACAATACCCATAAAAATGGTATTGTTGTATCTAATAATGTACTGTTAGTCGTCTCTTGTCCTTGTTTTTTTCCATTTTTTTTGTTTTTTATTTTGTTTGTTTGTTTTGGGTTTTAGGTAGATCTTTCTCATGGCTTGGGTTTAGTTCTGTTTTCATTTTGTTATCTTCCTTTCTTTCTTTTCTAACCTTTTGTTATTCTTACTTTTTGTCTAGCTACTTTCTTTTTCTTTTGCATTGATCTCTCCCTATAATATCTTCCTCATGGTTTTGTTTAAAGGTTATTTTTTTTCCTTTCTGCCATTACTTTATAACTTTTTTTGGTATTAAAAAAAAATTGGTGAGTTCTTAGGTTTTGTTTTTTTCTTGGTCCATTTCCTTGATAAGTTCTTTCTTGGTATTCTTCATACAACCACAGTGGATTTCACCACTTTTATATATTTTTGGGTCCCAAATGTTCCTATGATCTTTACCTTTTCTGCTTTTCTGCTGTTTCAACTTTATTTGATCAGTTCAGTTATGAGCATTTCCTCGTGCTTTTGTCTCACTAGCATTTATTTCCAAGATTTAAATTCTCTCTCTCTCTATTTCATGTAGCATATATATATATATATATATATATATATATCTGTATAATGTGTCACACACAAACATGGTGGTCTATGAACAATGGCTGTGGGAGTGCTAACTCATGGGGTTTTGGTCCTTTTGGATTAAAGTACACCATTGCTGCAAGTCTCATCATTGCTTCACTGCACAAGTGCACAGAAATCGATACAAATTTACAGTTTCTCTCCCTGGAGTAATTTTTGGTCCTCTCAATTAATTTTAAAAGAAAATTTAAGTAAACAGAGTTAAATTATAAAATTAACCACCGATTACTATTTTTACCTGTGTGTTATTTATATTTTTTTGAATAAACCACATTCTTACAAATAAGAAACAGTATTTTGTGATTAGTTCTGTGGTTTAACCTCTGTATATGTAGTTGAACTGTATTTTTTAAATATAATGGATTCATGTGATTATATGGCTCTTGAAATATACTTTGGAATTCACATGATTATCTGGAGTTTATTTTTAAATATAGTGAATTCACATGATCATGTGTCACCATGTGGTCATACCCTTGAGAAAGCCAATTTTTTTTTTCTCTCCTGCCTCTCCCTCCTCTCTCTAAAAATTTCAACTCTGTTTAACAATTTTAGCTTTCTGGGTATTGGTACCCTTTTGCAGTTAACAGGCGAAACAGTGGGGGAAGTAAAGGCAGTTGCAGATATGCATGAAAGGAAAGCAGAGATGGCTAAGCACTCAGATGCTTTTATTGCCTTACCAGGTTAGTAGTGTATGAAGCCTTAGAAAGGTATTATTTTTGCACCAAAACTCTAGTAGTGATTTATAGAAGCAAAAGACCTTCAGGTTCTTTTATTTTACTATTTCTAGCATGGAAAATTGATTCTCTCTCTCTCTCTCTCCCCCGTATGAGATTTCACCAAAATTATAATAAAGAACTGGCTGCCCTTTATGTGAAACTTGAAACACCTCATGGCTTGATTATAATCAATTTGTTTTGGTTGCCTAAACACTTTTCTTAGGAAACTGTAGACTAGATGTTTGATACTAGATCTGAAAGAAAAAACATTTGTTTGTTGTTGTAGCAATCCTTTGGGTAAGTTACTATAAGACTATTGATAACCAGATAGAAGAAGATATGTATATCTATTTACAGGGGTGTACACCGTCCAGTTTGGACCGGTTTTGAATAAAATTAAAAATCAAACCGATTCATACGGTTTCAATAATTTTATGACCAAATCAAACCGTATAATTTGTGGAACCAAACCAAACCAAATCTATTATTGACGGTTCGGTTCAGATTCAAAATCACAGTTCTATTAATATATAATTTTTAAAAAAAAAATAATAGAGTTACATAAAATAGTAGCAACATTTTCAACAGAGTTACGGTAGAGCTCCATAAACCATAATTGTACAGTAGAGCTTGAGCAATATGTTCAACATAATAAGCAGCAAAAAAATAGTAGCTCATGTTCAGTTTCATAAAAAATAAACGATAGCATAAGTGGGAGTGGTAGCATGGTAGCAAATACGATTTTTGTTCTACTCCAAAAAAAAAAAATGGAATGCCTTGGCCTTAGCCCTTAAGTGATATTTAATTATTTATATGTTATAAATATAATATTATATATATTGAATTAAATATCTCGGTCTGGTTCGGTTCAGAACCGGAACCGGAACCGTGGACTAAAATCTAAAACAAATCAAGCAATTGTATTTTAACCAACTGTGGAGGATTTATCACTGTCAATAATTTAACGATTCGATCAATAACTTATAACTGACCAGCAAATGTTAGCAATGGTTTGAGGAACATATTCTTGAGCTGTCTGAGGGTGTGTCATTTGGTTCTAAAGTTTGTATGTTATGTTTGGGAAGAATAAAAACAAGAAAAGGACGGAATTTATTGTTGAAGTAATTTCATTTTTCAGTATAACTAAACTATTAACAATCTCAGACTAAAGAAAACTCATGTTTTATTGCATTCAGGTGGTTATGGGACTCTTGAAGAGCTACTTGAAGTAATAACGTGGGCTCAACTGGGCATACACGATAAGCCGGTAATACTTTTTTTTTGATAATCCAGGTGTTTCGTTACCAGCTAACTTAACTGGGCCTGAGTTACCTCACATCTGGACAGCCGAGAACTAATGTCTGATGTACCTTCATTTATGACCTGCACTGTCATCGGTTGTTCCTTCTACTCAACCAACATTGGTTTCGAGCTAACAAATGCATGTTTTGTGTTTTTCCATTTTTGTAGGTAGGGTTGCTGAATGTGGATGGATACTATAATTCGCTACTGTCATTTATTGACAAAGCTGTGGAAGAAGGTTTCATAAGTCCAAGTGCACGGCAAATCATTCTATCCGCACCAACAGCAAGGGAATTAGTGAAGAAACTAGAGGTAGTATTACCCTATTGAAATAAATTTCATCTCCTCGCAGGCTTTTTCTCTGTTAAATTCTTATGTCTACTTCAATCTACTTAGCGACTTAAATGTATATTTCTTTTTTTTTTTAACTTTCTGATGTTTGCATCAAATAGTTTGTTATTACGGAACAAATAAAGCCATAATAAACAATAGAATAATCACGCACAGTATGCAAAGAATTTATGCGGTTCGGCTTATAAACTTGCATCCACAGATGAAGACTGGCAGATAAATCACTATGAAGACGGAGAATACAGGAAGCCAATAATATTCGTTACTCATATACATAATAAACCTTAGAGGACACATACAATGCTTTACATATGAAACTTCAAAAGAGACTGGGTCAAAAAAATACCTAATATAATAAAACACGTTGGGATTGTAGACTGGGGCTATGCCTTCGGACCCCATTAATCGGGTCAAGAGGGTACTGAATGGGCAATAAAGTAATACGAGTTGGATTCAAGGCACATAGCATCGTTTGATGCATCTTCTGCTGTAAAATGAGAAAAGTTTACTTAAATAGTTGGTGGGCCTTGGAAATTGTTGGCTGCTACAGTTCAATTTCTGTTCTTCCAGCATCCACTTCAGTGTGATCCCTTCTTTCAAGGTCATTGGATATTTGGAACCACTGAACAGGTATTCCTTGCATTTAAATACATGAACATGATTTTCTACATATTCAGCTGAATGGCAATACTATAAAAAAAATAATTAACGTCATCTCTATAGGAACTCATAATGCATATACATGCGTAAATTCTTATCCAACATTAAGAGCTTAATTAGTATGTTTATCTCTGTCTCCACCCATGTTTTTACTTTCACGTGTCATCTAAGAAGCATGGACACTTCTACAGAGGAGGCATGCTGTGGTAGAAACTCGTATTAGACACCAACACTCACTTAGACGTTCCTAAAAGCACAGCCAACACTTTAACGGCACTACTTGAACCCTGTTCTCACATCTTATTTGTTAAATATTTTCGTAGTAACAAGATTTTGTATTATTCGAAATGCAATTTATGCACGCTAAATATACTTTAAAATATTTAAAAATAGAATAATAGCTTTTAATTTAATTAGTGATATGTCGTATACTTTTCATTAACATTCATATCTTTGATACATAATAAATATATAAAAATATAATTTGTAACATGTTTCAAAACATGTCATGTACTGCAGTTTTTGAAAATTGACGTGTAAGTATGTTTTTGTCTTTGTTTCGTATCTATATAACAAGTACATGTATCCATGCTACTAATTGACTTCTCATTTTGCAAGTGCCATAAAGTTTGCCTATATAAAATGATTGTTTTATTATATAATTGATGTTTTTAGTGAATACTGGATTTAAAAACAAAAGCTAGTTATTATTTTTTTATGCTTCATTTATTTATTTTTCTTATTATAGGATTATGTTCCTCGCCACGAAAGAGCTGCTTCAAAGCTGAGCTGGGAGATGGAGCAGCTTGGTTACCCTCAAACTTATGATATTTCTAGGTGAAATGGGCTTTTGCTTCATAGAGAAGTATAGTAGGGGGAGATTAGCAATGCAAAGGAGCTAACTTCACTAAAAAAAAAAATGAAAGAAAAAAATCACCATAAAATTTGATTTGAATGGATTTGTTTTGTAAATTGCTGTCTGCAAATGACCTCAATATGTGAGGTTTCCCAATTCCCTTCAATTGCAAGTTTGGTTTCCTTTTCAAGTTGTAACTTGTTAAGTACTAGATTCATATTAAATTTCCCTTTTATTAATTAATTCTAGCTTATTCAAGTACTTTTCTCTTCTTTTTTTTTACTGCTTGTGTGCGCGCGGAATGGAACGAGCATATTGTTACTAGCAAAATTATAGTTATTTAAATTGTTGGATTTGATCACCAATTTTTGAACACGAATGAAAGTACAAATTATGCATAAAGAAAAATTACTGTAAAATTTATGTGATTCGGCACAATCTGTTTACGTCTACGGGTGCAAAATATAATCTATTATAACCGTAGAGTGTACAATTTTTATATAAAAAAATAGCTCAAAATGCGACACTCACTACTCGAGTCTTGGAACATATTCTATTTTTCAGCTCAAGAGTTATTTCTATACTCTCGGTAATTTTTCATATTTTCTTATATTTTTACACTTTTTGATTCAACTCTACACACCTGCTAAGATTATAAGACTTGTATTTATAGACAAATTCAAAAGTTTTAGCTGCTATATAATTATAAAATCTTAATTATATGAGTTCATAAAATACATAATACACATTCAACATAGAGAGACGAGGGAGAGAGTGTATTGTAACTCCCTATGCAAAAGTAAGACTAAATTATTCACATTTAATTAATTATTTATTTATTGATGAAAAATCCATTACCAAAGACCCCACGTGTAGTAGCACTTCGGATGCTAAAAAATGAAAGAGGTGGCCAACTATAGTTGCGCGGTGGCAATCGCACCTCATGTAAGAAAAATTATTCCATATCCTATGAAGCATTGACTCTATTTCAACTTGGACCACACATTTGTGTGGACCTCACGTGAAAAGTAATAAGATTCACACAAATATTTAGCCTAAATTAAAATGGGACATGAAATAATTGCTCCCTCGTGGAGGAAATAATTACATGATCTTCATCGGTCAATTGTTTCCGCTCAAATATAACATTTTGGAAAATTTTACGAATAATAAAGTGAAGTCATTGAATTTTGAAGATATTTGACACCACTAAGCATATACTTGACAAGTATAAAATATTTTTAATATAAAATATTTTTAGTTAAGTTATTGAAAATATATAATATTATAGTATATTTTATTAAAAATAATTTTGATAGATTGTGTAGAACTAATAATCTAACATAATAATTGTTTAAATGACACTATCGAATAAAATTTCTAACTACACCATAACATGTAGAAAGTGTGGTGACGTGCAATGCATATAAGAAGCAACTTGATACACAAATAATTTTCTATTATGATTTTTGGGTGGTGTTACGAGACTCTTATCACACCAAGTTTTTGTGAATCAGTCACACATATAAATCAAGCAAAAATAATACCTTATAAAAATATAATTATTGTTTACAAGATAAAATAAACAATTTTTTGAGCTAGAGTGACAACACAACATAAATTCAAGTAACAACCAACAATTGAACATGCGAAAGTTGGCCGACTTACTAAAAGAGAGAGGGGTTCTTTTTGCTAATAGAGAAATATATAACCAACAACCATTGACCACTGTGCTAGGATTGTGTCTCGTATTTTTAGGCAATTCAGTTCAAGAGAGTTTGCTCGAGCGGACTATAGATTGCTCGAGCGGTCCACGCGCAGGACAACGTTTCATTAAGCCGGTTAGGATTGCGGCCGTTGCATGGCTTGACCAAATTTTGGGTCTATATAAATGCGGTTTGAGCACAAAAAATCCTAAGATATATTGATAATAAGACATAATGTAAAGATACACCAGAAAAACTCATGTTGGAACCAAAGAGTGTAAAGAGATGCTCAAATACACTTAAGTAAGGCTCAGATTTAGAAATCAAAGAGTGTAGAGCTAGTTCTTATAATCTTTATTGATAATAATAGATAATTTCTTCTTGTTCTCTCGATGAGATAAGTAGTCATGCAAACCATGTATATGTTGTGTTCTTATTTTATTCTTTATTTGTTTTGTATAGATCATAGATTACGTTTCTTTTTTCGTTGCGTTAGGAGATTTGTGTCCCAAAATTTCAACACAATAGAATAATTAACATGCCACGTCAAATGATTAATTAATTTAGTAAAATAAGTTGATTATTGTATCATTATTGAAATTAATACGGGAGTGCTCTATTATTCAACTTGATGTTAGGGTCAAATGATTAATTAATTTAGTAAAATAAGTTGATTATTGTATCATTATTGAAATTAATACGGGAGTGCTCCATTATTCAACTTGATGTTAGGGTTTCAGTTTTGCAGCCTTGAGCTTCGATTTCTCTTCCATTCCATTCCCAATGTATTGATTGTAAATTGAGAGAGTAAGAGAGATAAGGTTCTTATTACTAGGAGTATAAGTTAAGCTTTGGTTTGACTTGACAAAATGGAGATAAAGAAAAATGATAGTTGCAAAAAGGAAGTGAAGAAAAGAGAAAGGAAATAAGGAGAAGTATCTATCCTCTTGATTAATTAGATCATGGTATGGAGAGGAATAGGCTTCGTTTGGTAACGTTTATAATTTTTTATTTTTTATTTACAAAAAACTAAAAAACAAAAAATAAAAAATATATTTAGCACATAAATATTTAAAAAGTGGTAATTGGAGGTTACAGATGAATGCAGTGGTCGGAGGTAATAGTCGAATGTGTTATTCGAAAATAATAATAAGAGATAGCAATAGTGGTCGAAAATGGTAGTTAGAAGTGGTGGTTGGAGCAGGTGTTTGGAGGTGGTGATTGGATATGGTAACAAGAGACGATGGTCGGAGAGAGTGTACGAATATGGTGGTCGGAGTTGGTAGCCGGATGTAATAGTCGGAGGTAGTGAAAAAAAAAAGATACAATCAAAACTTGTTTACAAAACAAGTAAAAATACATTTTTTCTGTTTATAAAAATTTTATAAATTTTATAAACTGTTTACAGTTTTTTAAAAATAAAAATAATTACCAAACATGTGTTTTGTTTACAGTTTGCGAAAAATTTAAAAACAGAAATAAAAAATAAAAAATAAAAAATATAAACGTTACCAAACAAGGCCTTATCATTTCTTTTCTGTTTTTTTTTTCTTTTGATTAGTTAGCAATAACCTTCAAAAATAAGGGTGCACAAAAATTCATATATATGGTTAAAAATGAACTAGCTGTAAATGAGTGCTATGCACGGTTTTAATTTTTTAATTTATATTAATCATTTATTTTTTAAAATTTGACGAAAAGGTTTAACGAATTGATGTTGTAATGTGCTCTTTTATTTCTTGACTTCCAAACTAAATAAACAGGTTTAAATGAAATTTTGTAATTATTATAGAAATTATTTTTATTTATATATATTAATAAAATATAATTACTTTCTTTTAAAATTTTTCAAGAATATAATTAATGCAAGTCCAAGACAATATGTCAAAATTATTGTTTTTATTTAATTTATATAATAAAACTATAAAAGAATTGGATAATTTCAAAATTATTTTCTTTTTACTTTATATATCGTCACAACACAGTAAAAAAATATCAAGTTTAAAAATATTCTTACTATTTTGCATAATTAGTTAGATCTTCTTATTATTTGGCATAATTAGCTAAACTTAAAATTCAGTTCTCTCACTTTTAGTTTTTAATTTATTGTATTATTAGATAAATTCGTATGATGGTCAAACATTCAAAATTTATATAAACTTGATTTTGGATCGGTTTATTTTACTAACTAATTATCAATTTGTAAATTATTATTTCTCGGTACAAAAAAATATGCCAACTTAATGTATCAAAAAACTACATAATTCCAAAATCTAGACATGATGTAGTTTATGGTATTTGTAATAAAATTTATTTAATAAAAATCACATGACATATTAAAAAAGAGAAAATATTTCATATCTTATTATTGTATGCCAACAACAATGACAAAATTATATAAAAATTGATAACTAATTCTATTTCCTATTCAAATGAATAGCCAGAAAGTGGATAGAGTTGCAAATAAAGATATATAATTTCTAAATGTTTATTAATTTTATACAAATATTTTTAAAACTATATTGATATAATAGTATTATGGTCTCTTTATTGGAGTATCTAGTTTCATTACAAATTCATTCATTTCGTTAGTCAATAGTTAATCAGCGATTAATTAGAGTTGATGTCAATAATAAAAAATGCTAAAATACTAATTTTTTTTTCTATTAAAATTTTCTTATTCATCTCTGTATGACATAAAAA
This sequence comes from Heliamphora exappendiculata, assembly GCA_034768845.1. Lineage (NCBI taxonomy): Eukaryota > Viridiplantae > Streptophyta > Magnoliopsida > Ericales > Sarraceniaceae > Heliamphora > Heliamphora exappendiculata. The sequence continues at coordinate 7,738,723 of JAOTRH010000002.1, forward strand.
TGTTACTAGTAATATATGCATACAATGGTTTAGATAGGAAATCTTAATTTTCTAATTTACGGTAGCTATAAATCTCAGGCCATCTTCAATGGTAGTGTTGAGTTTGAATGTTAAAATATTTGTTAGGTGACAAAAAGTGTAAAATGTGGAGTCCAATTTTATATGTTAAGTTGTTGTTAATTTAGTAGTTTATGTCTGCTCCAATAACGTAGTTAGTATTATGTTAATTTTTACACAAATTCAAATAAAATTGGACCTATTCATTACAAATATACTTGATTCTTGCTATTGTATTTGCTAGTTGTAGCAACACATTTTGCAAATATGCTTATCCAACATCATATAAAAACAAGATAACAAAACTACTTAAGAACACTAAATTTGTTAACTATACTTAAAGCTAACACTAAAATTTTGAACTCTACTAAAGCTGTGTTAACATAAGTTCTAGTTTGCCCATTACAGATGGCCTCATGGAGAGTTAGTGTATTATACCCAACTTTTTGTTTAACTAAATTAAAATTAAAAAAAATAATTTTAAATCAAGTTACCAAAGGAATCCTATGCATTTATCATCAAAGCCTCAATTGCCTTGATCCCCCATTAGCCTAGGATTTGCAACTTTTAAATTAATTTTAAATCAAATTATCAAAAGAAACCTATACATATATCATCAAATCCTCAATTGACTTCATCTCCATTAGCCTAGAATTTGCAATTTTTAAATTAATTTTAAATTAAGTTAGCAAACGAAACCTAAGCATATGTCATCATATTCTCAATTGATTTGATTCCCATTAGCCCATGATTTGCAACTTTTGGGTCTTCACAAATAGACCCAACAAGGCCAGGCCCGTAAAAAGGCCCAGGAACAAATTGGTCATTTCACACACCGTCTACAAAACCCTAGCATATATAAACGCTATAAGACCACTGAGGAATCCTCTGATTCTCTCCCTTCTGCTCTCTCTCTCTCTCTCTCTCTCTCACACTAGAATCTTCATACCGTCGCCGGAAAATGCCGCCGAAGTTCGACCCGTCGCAGGTCGTCGACGTCTACGTCCGGGTAACCGGCGGGGAAGTTGGCGCAGCTAGCTCTCTGGCCCCCAAAATCGGCCCCTTAGGTCTTTCCCCCAAGAAAATCGGAGAAGACATCGCGAAAGAGACGGCGAAGGACTGGAAGGGCCTCCGCGTCACGGTGAAGCTCACGGTTCAGAACCGCCAGGCGAAGGTGGCGGTCGTCCCCTCCGCCGCCGCGCTCGTCATTAAGGCTCTCAAGGAGCCGGAGCGAGACCGCAAGAAGACGAAGAACATCAAGCACACCGGCAACATCTCCCTCGACGACGTGATCGAGATCGCGAAGATCATGCGGCCGAGATCCATGGCCAAAGATCTCACCGGCACCGTCAAGGAGATCCTCGGGACCTGTGTTTCCGTCGGGTGTACGGTCGACGGCAAGAACCCTAAGGATCTGCAACAGGAGATCGCCGATGGAGACGTCGAGATTCCCCAGGACTGATGGTGAGTTTTCTCAGGTTTGTTCTATGTCTCGCGTTTTGTAGTTCTCTAAATTTCTCGGTTTTGAGCTTCTATATCTCCGAATTTTGAGTATATGAGCTTTGAAGGATAGTTAATTTGTTTGAACGCGGAATTGAAGTTTCTATATTTAGGGTTTGGGTTGGATGATATTCAGATCATAAATTTTCTTTTATCGATGTTGGGTAAAGTTGGTAATATATTTCATTTCATAGATTGCAAATCGCGTTATATTGTGGTGAGATTGGAATGCAATGTCAATTGTTGTTTGTAGTGATAAATTTGACATATTCTGATGGTGACATTGTGCAAATGTGAGTTTGTTTAGTGAAACTAAGTTTATTACAAATTGAGCAGAGTGATGCTGAGGTATTTGAAATGACAGTGTTCATTAGTATTACGAAAACAGATTTTGTTTTGGGTAAAAACTGAAGATTCATTACCATGGGTAGTGCAAATGTGATTTTGCTTTTGGATTTTCTTGTTTCTTGGTTAATCTTTTATATTTATACCTAAATATTAGAGAGCTGCTTTCTCTTATTGTGATTCAATTTTTGTCATCCTACATTAGGTTTGTATATTTCTTTTTGATGTTCACTGATTAGAATCCTGAAGGTGATGATGTGTCACTTTGTTGGTTGTTTCACCCAATAACGAGCTTTTTGGTAATGAGAGTGTCTACCAAAATAACAAATTGATCTCTTTCGAAAGAAAATTTTCTTCAAATATCAAGCGATTGCGTGCGGGTTCTATGCCTTGTTTCAAGATTTCGCCAGAAAAAAGTCACAGAAGATGGAATCAAAGCAATAAAAATTTTATTAACTTCGATGGAGAACCGATTACAAAGGTTACAATCTACTTCTATGAACTTGAAAAGAAAATTATAAGGAAATTAAATAAAAGATAAAAGAAAAATAGAGGCGGCTTGCCAAGTTGTGTGTAGATGTCTACAATACTTACAATACTAACACTTATAGAAAATTTCATAAATAACTTCTTGCAACCGCCATTAACTTCGCACTACTTAAGCATGTCTCCCACTATTTAAGCATATAACTCATTTTAACCGCTGGCGCAACTTGTTATCACCAAGAAATTTCATGTGAGCATTTAAAATATATAATTATTTTCTATTAAACCTTTATAAAATATGGCAGGCTATCTAGATAATAAAATTATTTTCTATTAAGCCTATAAATATTGACAGGCTAAAAAATATTATCCTCAACAGGAAAATATTAATTATGGTGTAAATAGAGAGTTAGTACCATGATGCTATTTTTTTTCCCTTTTAAAGATTAGAGTGGAAACTCAGTACCAAATGCTTGGTTGGCAATCCCTAGTTCCTCTTCTTTTTGCAACATCGAGATCTCTCAGTACCAAATACTTGGTGCTCCAATATTTATCTTCTTGCAGAGCATTTCTTAAATTCCCTCACTTTGTTGCTGTTTAAGCTGTTAATTTGACCTGTAATCAATTGTTTTCATTTCAATCGGTTATAAATGCATATGCATTTCCCTTCACCCCCTCTTTTCTTTCTTTTTTTTGGTTGTGTTGAGATCTGTCAATGCTTTGCTCTTTTGTGCTTAGCATGACAGAAAATTGATGCTCATGTATTGGGGAAGGTCTAGGTATGCTTTCATCTTATACTCCATATTTTACCGCATAGAGATAAGTTTGGTGAGTTCCACAGTAACTATTGATGTGGAACTCACCAAATTTGTATCTATGGAATAAAACATAAGGTGTAACATTAGGTGTATGTAGCATTGCTCGTTGCATTCTTGTAGCCTCTCTTTATTTCCCTACTTGCTTTACATTCTTAGATTTGGCCTTAAATTATAACTCTTTAACTATAGGTCATGTTTGTTTCGGGAGATCGGAAATAGGGGTATAATCCTTACCGGTATTGTTAGTTTGGGTACAAACTTTCAAGGCATAATTGATCCCTTTTTCCCCAGTCATCCATTTGTTTTGTGCGTCAGTGCATGTATTCCTTACCATAATATTCCATCCTTATGTTTGGTTGGAAGCAATTGGACAAGGATACCGAAGTAAGTTACTTGGTTTCCCTTGTAACAAAAGTATTTGAAGCCTAACACGTATGTAGGAAGCATTACCAACATATTCCTAACACTTTTTCCCCCTTTTAGCACTTGTCAAACGCTAAAAAAGTACCGCAGCAAAACACATCAAACATTTCATCCAATTTGTATTACTCCAACACACCGAAGTAAGGCCCCTACCTAAATCTTACATAGCAACAACTAGTCTGTAGGAAGATTACTATCCATGTTAATAGTCTGACATCAAACAAAACATGATCTCGTAACCATAGCCAAAACGGGACAACTACTACCACACAACTTTTGAGATGACCAAAACAATGACAATGTTCAAAATATAGCCATAAAAGGGGTCTTTTAGCCGCCCACGTTCCTACAACAATCGCTACCACAACCCTAAGCACATATGAAACAAAAACTGTGGCAATGAGCATGACATGATTACAACACAAGGAGCGGAAACTGGATGTTATGTTACCATTAAGCAATGGCTCCAAGGTGTGAACCTCATTGCAATCACTCACCAAAGTAGTCTGCCTTGGTTCTTCGGAATCTGCTATACTTGTATGACAACTTCGCAACAGGAATTTGTGGTATGCATGGAAAGTCTCGTCATAACTTGCATACTTCCTAAATATTGCTCCTCTATACCGAAGAACATCTTGACTTGCTTTAAGAACATCCTCCAATGTTTGGTAAATTCCTGGACTCATGTCCATGAATATGTTTTTGGTGCTTTAAAAGTAGTGGACAAGTTATTTAGCAACTAGCAAGTGAATGCCCATAAAAAATATAGTTGATGGAATGAATGGTTAGCAAAAATATGGTTGAGAATTGAAGACTTAAATATGGTTGGTTGAAGGAATTTATTTATAAAAGAATTCCAAGGTGCGTTGAGCAGGAGGACGAAAGAAAAGTTTGGAGCTAGAAAAAAATAGAAAATTTATGACAATTCTTATCAATGTCACGATTAGCTAAATTTTTGATTTAGGGTGGTGAAGCAATAAGTGAAGTAATATTGGCGAGTATTCCTACCAGTTACGTGGGTGACCTGGGTTTGATCCCAAGCAACGGTGTCAAAATTTGATTGTGTCGAAATTAATTTTTCGTAGCAATATAAAATTTAGTATAGTGGTGATAGTACGGTGTTGAACCTCAAAGAATATGTGACAAATTAATATAAATTTTAAAATTAATTTCTAATTTAATTCAAGAAAGATTGTTGGATGTGTTTTAATTAGAATATGAATTTAATGTAAACCAAATAAAAATTGAGTTTTGATAAAAGAGATTTGGGGTTTTGGATTTACCATTATGTTAGATATATATGTATCTTAGTAGTATTTTTACTATTATTCTGTGTGTGAGTGTAGGGATGTAATAGTGTGGTTTAGCTTTTTATTATAAATAAGAGTACTCGCCTATTCTTTTGGGTACGGCTTTCCATTACGGTTAACATGGTATCATAGCCACCCTAACCCCAGCCTCCCTCCACCAGCCACCAGCCACCAGCCACCAACCACAGCCACCAGCCACAGTCACCACCAGCCACGCCACTGCCAGCAACAGGCCCAGAAACCTGCCACCTTCCTTGGGAAACCCTAACAACAACAGACCACTGAAACCCTAGCCACAAACCCCGTCGACCACCGAAACCCTAGCCACGAACCTCTACGACCCTTCTACAGCCACGTCGACCACTGAAACCCTAGCCACGAACCCCGCCGACCACTGAAACCCTAGCCACGAACCCCGCCGACCATTCTATAGCCACGCCGACCACCGAAACCCTAGCCACGAACCCCGCTGACCACCGAAAGCCAAGCCACGAACCCCGACGACCCTTCACAGCCCTCCAATAGCCTCCTCCAGCACCGGCGACCCTTCACAGCCCTCCAACAGCCTCCCCCAGCACCGGCAACCCTGTTTTCCCCTTTTTCCAGCGCCGGCGACCCCTGCTCTCACTCTTTTCAACGTCGACAGCTCCTGTTTTCTCACTTTCCAGCATCGTTTGTTCTTACTTAGCACCGATATCACCCTCTGCCGCTTTTTCGGCGACCTTTTTCTTTTTTGGCGACTTTTCCGGTGGCCGACAACTGTTCTGGCAACTTTTTCAGCGACCGGCAACTTTTTCGGTGACTGTGTGATTCGCGGTTTGAGGGTCTTTCACCGACTACTGGTTTGAGGGTCTAAGGGCTACTGCAGCATTTCTTATTTTATGAAGATGAGTTGATGGTGTGATTTTCGGTCCGTATATGAATGATTAAAGGCGTGGGTGCGTCATTTAGTTGGGTATGATATTCTCTCCTTATCTGAGGTCTTCAGGAGGATGAGTAGAGCAGTTAGTCGTGAAGAGTCTCGGATTATCGCTGTTGACCAGGGTGATCATACAGCCCTGGGTGTATCTCGTGGAGGAGGTCGAGGTAGAGGACGTGATGGCGGACGAGGCAGAGGTAGAGGTAGACGTG
>JAOTRH010000002.1:7744892-7787038 GCA_034768845.1 Heliamphora exappendiculata
ATAAATTTTAAGAATATAATTTTTATAAAAAAAAAAATATATATATATATATATATAATAAAAATTATGATATTTTTTAAAAAATATATAAAATTATTATGTGTAAAAAGTAAAAAGGCTAAAAGGCTATTCATTAACAAGATTTTTTATTTTATATAACAAGATTTTTTGATTCTTTTAGCCTAAAATTAAAAGGTAAAAAATCAGATTTTAAGCCCTTGACAAACGAAGTATATTTTTTATTTTTTATTTTAAAAAAAAAAAATCTATTCATATTATAAATATTTTTAAAAAAAAAATATTTATAATACCTTTAATATAAAAAATCAACTCAACTCTTAAAAAAAAACTGTATTATTATCTAAAATATTATAACCTAAAGAATAAAAGTGCATTAAGGCAGTTGCTTGGAATAGCGTTTCCGTTAGCTTTTTTGTGTTTTTTAATTTTTTATTCTACTTTTTAATTTTTTGATTCAACCTAATAAAATAAATATAAAAGTATAATCATTTTGACTAAATATAGTTTCTACAAAAAAAGCTTTATAAAAAGCCTTAAAATAATTTTTTTTGTTTTATATGAATTTTTTTTTAAAATTTTTAATAATTTTTTTTTACTTTTTTAATTTCTCGTAACGAGAAATATCTAAAAAATTTCACTATTTGAGTTAATCTAAACTTTTTTCATTAAAGTAAAAAAAAAAACCAACTAAAAAAATACTATCACAGACAATGCCTAAAACTTAAAAGTGTGCTACAATCTTTATAAAAAAAATTTACCACACATAATGCCTGAAACTTCAAATTCTTGTTAATTTTCGACATATATTTCACAGTATTTTTAGTAAAGATTTTAGTATACTTTTAAGTGTTAGTAGACTTACTCCAATTTAAAAATAAAAAATAAATAAATATTATACATTTTAAAAAACATATAAAAAAACTATTTTAAAAAAATAAACCAAATAATCTAACTTTTGTTCTTTTTTTTTTGTAAAAAAGTTAAACCACTTAATGGTATAATTTTTTAAACATTTCAAACAGTGCATAAAAGGTCATATTATTTGGCATTTTAAAAAAGTTAACTAATTTCAATTATTTTCCTAAGAAAAAAAGAATATTCACATTTTAAATAATTTAACTTTTTCTTAAGAATAATTATAATACTCTCATTACAAAGAGCCAATAATATTATAAAAATAATAAAAAATATGTGATTATCCCAAAAGAACAATGCTACATCGGCCGAAAGAACTACCGAAACTGAAGTACTTGTCCACCATTTATTGAAACTAAATGGGTTGTCTATATCTTGGGTGTTTGGTAAATCTATTCCTATTAGTTTTTATTTTTATATTATTAATTTTAGTTATAAAATATAATTTTTTTAAAATATTTATATAATATCTGTTATAATTTATAACTATTTTTTTTCTATTTGAGTTACAAATTATAATTTTTACCAAATATTCACAACTTCTATTATAAATTACAATATATAAGATACTAATTTCAGCATGTTAAACACCTTGATCATTATCCTAATTCGGCCCAATTGTTTGGTGCATATATCATTTTTTTATTTTAAACATTACAATTTAAATAAAAATAATAATGACCTAGTAGATTTTTCAAAAAAAAAACAAAAAACGCCATTCATTGTGTTAGAAAATTAAGCTTTCGGTTTAATTATTTTTTTGAAAAATATGTGATAAATTATTTTATATCTTATTCTTCGATATTTGACACTTGATCTCTTGAATGCATCTTTGTGTATTACAGCATAATAAGAAATAAATTAAAAAATATCTAATAGTTGCAAGCGGTATCAAATTGCTCGACAGACCGATCGAGCGGTCCATCAAGAGGTCAAGTGATCCTCTCGGTTTTTACACTGTTATGCACTGGTCTGCACAGAATTGAAAAAGACGCAAAAATTACTACAATCCTGACAAGATCGATCGAGCAGTCTGTATGCACGCCCTCTTTTAATTGCTGTTATCAGCTAGGGTTTGGTGCAGCCCACTATATACAAAGGTAGCTAAGGTTTGATAATCAAGTAGTTTCCACTTTATATTATAATCCTTAACTGCCAAAGAGTCTCTCCATTGATTCAGTTGATTAAAAAACTTCAAAGCCAGTCAATAATCACTTGATCATCATTTAGCTTCCGCGTAATCAAGAACATCATCAAGCTAATCAAATCTTCAACATTTCTTGTGAGTTCGTAGAGTTTTTTGAGCAGATTCTCAAGGGTTTAAAGTCTGGTGGTGGATTTCGTCAGCATCTGAAGTCTGGTGGTGAATTCCAATGGCAGTTAATCATAGAGTTGGTGTACGTGAATTCAGTAGAAATATGCTTACATTCATAGGTTATGGATTCAACGATTGTTTGTATGATTCTCTTATAACCAACATTTGTCAAAGTGCTTGATCGTTTATAACTGGATTAATCCCGTGATTATTTACTCGATTTGGAGTTTTCCACATAAAAATTCATGTCTCTTGTGTGATTGTTTATTTGTTAACTTGTGTGGTTATTTTATTTATTTTGTAGTATTTGATTTATTTAAAAAAATTAATTAATACAAATCAATCTACAAACGAAAATTTTCACATTGAAATTGTATGGCTCATCTATATCATTGCCTAATAGCACGATTTTAGGTCAACTTTGGCCCAATTGTTTGGTGCACATATCATTTTCTTATTTCAAATATATTATAACTTAAATTAAAAAAATAATGGTATTAAATATTTTAACAAAAAAAAAAATTAGAAGTTTCCTTAATTTTTTTTTTCAAACAATTCAACTTTTTTTTTCCTTATGTTTCTGAAAAAGATAAACTTCTTCAAAACTTAGCTTTTTAGACATCCCAAATGGGACCTCAGGCTTGGTTTTGGATAATAAGTAACAAATTGATTTAATTTCAATTTTTTCTTAAAAAGTTATTAAAAAAAATATTAAAATATGAAAAGAGTTCACTAAAAACGAAAATAAGTGAAGAAATTTTGACTTATTTTGGTTAACTTTTATCTTTTTTCAATATTTTGATAAAAAAAATACTTTTATGATTCATTTCAATAAGAAGAAGAAAAAATATATATTATCTTGACAAACAATGAAAAACATTTAAAAAAAAAAAAAGCTAACAAACTATCTATTAGAATAAATAATAACAGAAAACAATCTGTTTTAATAAATTAATAGTAAGTACAGGAAAACAAACAATAAACAGAAACTGAAAATAAAACAATGACAGTAAATAAACTATTTTAGAATAAACATAAAGCAGAAAAAAAATTTATAAGCACTGAAATTGAAGAACCTAATACAGTATAGATTGATCGAGGCTCGTATTTGATACGATTTCCTTAAGACAAAAACGCCATTGCTTCGGTGCTTCGAGTTGGCAGCGTGTATCTTCCCAGATACAATGATCAACAGCCTTTTGAAGCAGCACAACAATCAGAAGGCTTGGCAAACCAAAAAGCTATGTCTAGATATCTCTCTCGGGAGTAAAACAGAATGCAAAATTGCAAAATCGTGAACGATGCAGAAGCAACGAAGGAGGGGAGGAAAATGTATTGAATATATGGTGTATCAAGTTAGCAGAGCTGCAACCTTTAAATAGGCGTGGCTGGTGCTTGTTCGGACTGATTCGAATAGTCACAAACCCGGTATGGTCTGGCAGTTAGACCGCCCAATAGATGCGACCCGAAAATTGAATTAAATGGTTAGTTTCTAACTCCAACGGTCAGACACAATAATGGTAATAGAAATAGTAACTTTAATTCTAAAATAATTTAAATAATTAAATTATTCAAAATTTGAGAAATTGAAATAAAATTTTCTCAAAAATATAAGAGTTGATTCGACTCAACCCGCAACCCACGACCCGCGACCCGCGACCCATAGACTCACAGACCACGGACCTAGACCTGAGCTCGAGCCCGAGCCCAGCCCGGCTCGGCTCGACATGGCCAGCCAGAGGGCAGCGGCGGTGGCGCGCGCGTGTGGGATTTGGGTCGAACCCACCATTAGGTAGGTCCTCCTCCTTCGACAAAATTGGGTACCCCTAAGGGGCACACCTTAGGCCACACTTGGCTTATATAAGCCGCTCAACAACTTTTCTTCCAACTAATGTGGGATGTAGTATAAGTTACCCACTTTTACCAACTTCAATGACACACTTTTGGAGTCAATTTCTCATTCACCCGTTAACATTTTTGAATGTCATAAAATTTATGATTAAACTACTTATGAAGAGGAATATATTAGGACTTGAAATTATCAAAAAATATTAATTCAATCCAAAGTTATAGTTTCAAAGTTAGCTAAAATCATGTTCAAAAAAGTTCAAAACTCACTTATTTTTCCAAAAATCCCTCAATATTAATGGAATTTGACGGAAAAAGAAATGTAACATGATGCAGACACATAGGGAGTTCAATAAAAGAAAAATTCTGCATATAATAGGTCGTTTTTGACTTTGAACCTTCCCTTGTGAGAAACTATCGAACTTACTGGCCAATCAGTGAACATGATGTCTTGAACTGTTCATCCGTTTGTCTAAGCCAAGATAATAAAGTTCACATAGAATCTTTCTAACACAACTTGGTTTTCACGGTTGTGTTTATTTTGGCCCTAAACATATTTGGTCATTCATGAGTGCTCCAGAGAATTTAGCCTAAACAATTCTCATAGAACCGGCCCAGTTCACACTTATATAGGTGATTCTTACTAAGAGTATCCTGTCATACTCCACTTAGATAGCCAAGTTATAAGAATCATTAAAAGCATAGCTTACCCTTAAACACGCTGCAAACATCACTATTTCATCATAGAAATAGGTATGAGTTAATCTCCTTAGTGACTCCCCTAGAGTCACACATAATTCAGTTGTCCCATTGAACCTAGATCTTGGGATCTCCAGTCAGCTAAGATGAATTTCCATTAAGGTGTCTCTTTAGTAATAGGCTTTAGTTCCATTTCTCTCGATGAATAATTCACTTGCTCTTTGGTCAAACATTTGGTTAACGGATCCGCGATATTATCTTTTGACCTTATGTACTTAATAGATATAATTCCACTTGAGAGCAGTTGTTTAATAGTATTATGTCTATGACGCATATGTTGTGACTTACCATTATATAAATTGCTCTGTTCCCTTCTAATTACAGATTGACTATCACAATGAATGCAAATTGCTAGCACAGGTTTAGGATACATTGAAATATCTTCTAAGAAATGGTGTAGCCATTTTGCCTCTTCCCTAGCTTTATCTTAAGCTATGAACTCAACTTCCATTGTTAACCTAGTGATGCATGTCAGTTTGGAAAATTTTCAAAATATAGCTGCACCTCTAAAAGTGAAGACATATCCACTTATGAATTTTGAGTCTTTTGTATTAGATATCCAATTGGCATCACAATACCCTTCCATCACAGCTTGATATATAGTATAACACAATCTATTGTTACGGGTGTATTTTAGATATTTAAGAACCTGAACTATCGCCTTCCAATGGTCTGCCATTGGGTTATTTGTGTATCTACTTATTTACTCACTGCATATACTATATCATGTCGTGCGCAGTTCATTAAGTACATTAAACTCCCAATAATCTTGGAATAATCCAATTGAGATGTGCTTTCTGTTGGCTAGGGTTTCGGCCAGCATCCTGCCGTGGCGGAGGCCCCGAGTAAGGACTGAGTTACAATCGACTTGTGGCGCTCGGCGTTGGACCCTTTAAGAAAATAAAGTTACGCCTTCACCACTACTTGCAGGTTTTGGTGAGATGGTAAGCACTTGATCCAACAATTGGTATCAGAGCGAGGTTTTAGGTTCGATTTTCCGGAGTAAGGCATGTTGCTTGCGGGTTTTGCGGGCAGGTGCTGGGGGAGATTGTTGGCCAGGGTTTGGGCCAGCATCCTACCGTAGCGGAGACCTCGAGTAAAGTCCGAGTCACAGTCGACTTGTGACGCTTGGCGCTGGACCCTTCAAGAAAATAAAGTTGCACCTTCACCACTACCTACGGGTTTTGGTGAGATGGTAAGCGCTTGATCTAACACTTTCACTTGTATTTTTCAATAGATGTAGATTTATATCTACGGGCGTCCTCGTAGGATGGTCATCATCCTTAGAGAATTTATCAAGTAATTTCCCAATGTAATGTGATTGAGACAGAGCATATTCTCCACATGTTTTAAAATTTTTCATTCCTAAAATAACATATGCTACTCTCAAATCTTTCATGTCAAACTGTTTGTTCAATATTTTCTTAGTAGATTTATTCATTTGATCATCATTACCTATGATGAGCATGTCATCAACATAAAGACAAAAGATAACATATCCTTTATCTTTGTTTTTAACATAGACACACTTGTCACATTCGTTTGTCTTAAAACCAGTTGACATCATAGTATTGTCAAATTTCTCATGCCATTGTTTTGGCGTTTGTTTTAAACGTTAAAGAGATTTGATGAGCTTACAAACTTTATTTTCTTATCTCAGAACAACAAACCTTTCCAGTTGTTCCATATAAATCTCTTCATTCAATTCACCATTCAAGAATGCCGTCTTCACATTCATTTGATGTATATCCAAATTAAATAACGCAGCTATAGAAATTAGCATGCGTATAGACGTTATTATTATAATTGGTGAATATATGTCAAAGTAATCAATCTGCCTTCATCTTGCTTTCTCTTAAATATCCATTTATATCCAAGAGGTTTACAATCGGGTAGAAGATCTACTTGTTTCCATGTATGATTCTGAATGAGGTATTCAATCTCGCTGTTTATAGCCTCTTTCCATAAAGGAGATTCACACTAGACAACGCCTCCTTATATGTTCGAGGCTCATTTTCTAACAAATAGGTTAGAAAATCTAGACCAAAAAATTTAGATATTCTAGCCCGTTTGCTATGTCTAGGTTCTACATCCTCTTCTTCTTAGTCTTCATCATAATCACTACTCTGAGAAGTGTCATAAGTTTTATTTATAGAACTTGTCTCTTATCCAGATTTACAAGGAATACATGTTCAAAAAACACTGCAATTCTTGACTCAATAATAGTATTAACATGCATATCGAAAATTTTGAATTTGTGAATCAGAAATCGATAAGCACTACTATTATTAGCATAATCGATGAAAACATAGTCAACGATTTTAGGTCTTAATTTTGACCACTTTAGTGTATGCACTGCTATATTTGCCAAACACCCCCACACTCTTAAGAATTTATAGGTACACATTCGACATTTTTACAATTCATAAGGTGCCTTATTCGTCTTCTTGAGGGGTATTTTATTAAGAATATAATTAGCTGAAAGAATAGCTTCCCCAACAAGTTCTGAGATAGTTCATAACTAATTAACATAGCATTCATCATATCATTTAATATTGTATTCTTCCGTTCAGCAACACAATTTTGCTGTGGATAACAGAGTGCAGTGATTTGATAAATTATGCTATGCTGTGAACATAATTCACTAAAAGGCGATTCCTATTCACCACCTCTATCGCTCCTAAGAGCTTTGATCTTCTTCCCAAATTGATTTTCAACTTCATTCTTGTAATGTATAAACATTTTCAAGACTTCATTCTTACTTCTAAGCAAATAGATGTAACAGTATCTAGTGCTATCGTCAATAAAAGTAATAAAATACTTTTTACCTCCTTTTGTTTGAATTGATTTAAAATCACAGATATCACTATGAATTAAATCTAGAGACTCTGTATTCCTTTCAACAGAATAAAAAGTAGCCTTAGCTAATTTTGCCTCTACACAAATCTCACATTTGTGATTCGGATCAATATTAAATTTAAGCAGACAATTACTGTTAATTAATCTACGCATAGAATTATAATTAATATGCCATAATCTACCATGCTATAAAGAGAACTCAACAATAAAAATAGAAGAAGATCTAATTTGATTCATAGTATCGTGTGGTCCAATAACAATTACATTTAGTTTAAATAAACCAACTTACTGATACCCTGGTCCAATAACAATTACATTTAGTTTAAATAAACCAACTTACTGATACCCCTTACCCACAAACATCCCACCTTTTGTGAGTACAGATTTATCAGGCTCAAACACTAACCTAAACCCATTCTTGCTCAACAGAGACCCAAAAACTAAATTCTTGGAAATGTTTGGCACATTCAGCACGTTGTTGAGCGTGAATTTCTTCCCCAAAGTCATCTTTAGTATCACATTTTCTTGACCTTCCACCTTGAAGGTAGAAGAGTTTTTCATATACAGCTATTCTCCTTCTATCGTTTGATAAGTGGCAAACATTAGTTTATTTGAACAAATGTGGCGAGTAGCTCCAGTGTTCACCCACCATTCTTTGGGATTTCTAACAATGTTTATTTCAGACACAACGGCGGAAAGACTAATGTCATCCACCCTAGTAGAAAGGTTATCCACTTTGGTAACGTTGGCTTAGGCATTCTTCTTGTGCTTGCTGTGACAGTTCTTTGCTCGAAGCCCGAGCTTGTCACAGATGTAACACTTACCCTTGAATTTGAGTCTCTTGGAGTCTCCGCCTTTGTCACCAACATACTTTCTCTTCTTGTTGTTGACTTTAGGCGCCTGTTCCACAACATTGGCCTTGGACTCCATCCTGGTCTTCTTCTCAGACTTGCGGTTGTCTTCATCTATCCTCAATCTGACAATCAGTTCTTTTAGTTTCATCTCCTTGCGCTTATACTTTAAATAATTCTTAAAATCTTTCCAGTCATGTGGTAATTTTTTAATTATAGCAGCAACCTAAAAGGATTCACTTAGATACATACCTTCTACATGAATATCATGCAAGATAAGTTAGAGATCGTGAACTTGTCCAATGACTGGCTTGGAATCTACCATCTTATAATCCCGAAATTTGCCAACGACGAATTTCTTTGCACCGACATCCTTTGTCTAATATTTGTGGTCTAAAGATTCTCACAGTTCCTTTGCCATCTTGATTGGACTACACACATAGTACAGAGTGCTGTCCAATCCATTAAGGATATAATTCTGATAAAGGAAGTTAGCATGTTTCCATGCATCCACCGCAATAACCGCATGTCGGTTGGTTTCACATTCAGTCAATGCCAGAGCATCCTCACGTAGGAATCTAGCCAGATTCAAAGTAGTAAGATTGAACAACAATTTTTGTTGTCATCTCTTAAAATCAGTTTCATCAAACTTCTCTGGCTTTTTCCTATGATTCACCGGGAGTGTCATAGTGACAGCCGCTATCACCGAAGGCGCAACCGGAATAGGGGTAGGGGTAATAGAAATAATAACAGTAGTAGTTTCAACATTTTCAGATGCCATATCTAATAAACTATTATAACAGAACAACACAAATAAAGCTGCTTTAGCAATCTAGAAAAAGAATTTATTTTTCCTTTAAAACTGCAACAAAACTGCAGGTAAACTTTTTATTTTTTTGAAGCTGAAAAAATTCTATACAACGCAGATTTATTTGCAAAAAATTATTTTATACCACAAACTAAAAATAATTTCAACACAAATAAATACTGAATTTAATAAACAGCATTTAATCTAAAAAACTGTTAATTAATTCACAGAATTAAAAATATGTACAGAATTTAATAAACTGTACTCACAATTAAAACATAATATAATTTGTCCAATAATTTTAGAAAACTATAACAAAAAATATAAAACCAGATTAGAAAATTTTTGTCTTAAGATTGTTATATTAAATAATAACAAAAAACAATCTGTTTTAATAAATTAATAGCAAGTATAGGAAAAAAAACAATAAACAGAAACTGGAAATAAAACAGTGACAGTAAATAAACTATTTTAGAACGAACAGAAAGCAAAAAATAAAATCTGTAAGCACTGAAATTGAAGAACCTGATACAGTATAGATTGATCGAGACTCGGGTTTGACACGATTTTCTTAAGACAAAAACGCACTCGCTTCGGTGCTTTGAGTTGGTTGCGTATGTCTTCCAAGATACAACGATCATTAGCCTTTTGAAGCAGCACAATAATCAGAAGGCTCGGCGAACTAGAAAGCTATGTCTGAAGTTCTGTTTATAGAACTTGTCTCATGTCCAAATTTATAAGAAAATACATGTTCAAAGAACACTGCATTTCTTGACTCAATAATAGTATTAACATGCATATCTGAAATTTTGAATTTGTGAATCAGAAATCGATAAGCACTATTATTATTAGCATAACCGATGAATACACAGTCAATGATTTTAGGTCCCAATTTTGACCTCTTTGGTGTATGTACTGTTACCTTTGCCAAACACCGCACTCTTAAGAATTTGTAGGTACACATTCGACCTTTCCGCAATTCATAATGTGTCTTATTCATCTTCTTGTGGGGTATCTTATTAAAAATATAATTAGCTGAAAGAATAGCTTCCCCATAAGTTCTGAGGTAGTTCAGAACTAATTAACATAGCATTCATCATATCCTTTAATGTTCTATTTTTTCGTTCAGCAATATCATTTTGCTATGGAGAATAGGGTGCAGTGGTTTGATAAATTATGCTATGTTGTGAACAAAATTTACCAAAAAGCGATTTATATTCACTACCTCTATCTCTCCTAAGAGCTTTGATCTTCTTCCCAAGTTGATTTTCAATTTCATTCTTGTAATGTATAAATATTTTCAAGATTTCGCCATTACTTCTAAGCAAATAGATATAACAGTATCTAATGCTATCGTCAATAAAAATAATAAAATACTTTTTACCTTCTCTTATTTGAATTAATTTAAAATCACAAATATCACTATGAATTAAATCCAAAGGCTCTGTATTCTTTTCAACAGAATAAAAAGTAGCCTTAGCTAATTTCGCTTCTATACAAATTTTACATTTGTAATTCGGATCAATATTAAATTTAGGCAGGCAATTACTGTTAATTAATCTACGCATAAAATTATAATTAACATGTCCTAATCTACCATGCCATAAAGAGGACTTAACAATATAAGTAGAAGAAGATCTAATTTGATTCATAGTATCATATGGTACAATTACCATTACATTTAGTTTAAATAAATCAACTAACTGATATCCCTTATCCACAAATATCTCATCTTTTGTGAGTATAAATGTATCAAACTCAAAACACTAACTTAAACCCATTCTTTTTTAATAGAGACCCAGAAACTAAATTCTTGCGAATGCTTGGCACATGTAGTACGTTGTTAAGCGTGAGTTCCTTCCCTGAAGTCATCTTCAGTAGCACCTTTTCTTGACCTTCCACCTTGGAGGTAGAAAAGTTTTTCATATACAGCTGTTCTCCATTTATCGTCTGATAAGTGGCGAACATCCGTCTGTCTGAACAAATGTGGCGAGTAGCTCCAGTGTCGACCTACCATTCTCTGGGATTTCCAACAATGTTTGTTTCAGACACAACGACAGAAAGACTAATGTCATCCACCTCAGTAGAAAGGTTATCCACTTCAGTCACGTTGGCTTTGGCATTCTTCTTGCGCTTGCTGCGACAGTTCTTTGCTCGATGCCCAGGCTTATCACAGATGTGACAATTGCCCTTGAATTTGAGTCTCTTGGAGTCCCTGCCTTTGTCACTAACATGCTTTCTTTTCTTGTTGTTAACTTTAGGCGCCTGTTCCACAACATTGGCCTTGGACTCCATCCTGGTCTTCTTCTCAGACTTGCGGTTGTCTTCCTCTATCCTCAATCTAATAATCAGTTCTTCCAGTTTCATCTCCTTGTGCTTATGTTTCAAGTAATTCTTGAAATCTTTCTGGCCTAATGGTAATTTTTCAATTATAGTAGCTGTAGACACCCTAATTTGACACCGCCCAATATTAAGTGAATCTGATTATGAAAACAATTGGAATGGTGCCTCAGTACAATTCTGGAACAATAATTCAAGCTCGGTATTTGAACCCAATCATCAAAACCTTCAAACTAATGAAATATTTTTAACCACCAACTCCAATGTGGCGACCGCCAATAGAACCATTTGAAAACTTTCACTTTTTGTGGCGACCGCCAATAGAACTTCTTAGAAATCCTAGCCAAAAGTGGTGATCGCCACCTCCAACATAGCGACCGCTAACTTGCATTGTGACGACCGCTAATAGAACTTCTTAGAACCTTTTCAATTGTGACGACCGCCAACTTCAAATGGCCTGACGTGTTCCAAAACGTGTTACCCTTTCATTGGTTGAGAAATTCTATAAATACCGTACATCTGGTACGTTTTGAGGACATACTTTTAGAGAGAGAAGTTCTGCCGAGTTACCGAGCAATTTCGAGCCCCGACGCTAAAATTCTGCTGAAGTACCGAGAGTCAAACTTTGACGCCAACATTAAAACCCTAACTTGGATCTTGAGGATTGGGTTGTTGACACCATTCCCTGACTCGAGGAGTCATTAGAAATTCAGGTACTTTGCTTGGATTTTCGGTCCTTCTAACTCTATTTTCTATCCATTTGGAGTAATCAAGTTAATTTCATTGTTCATTTCATTTACATTGCTTATATAGTTGTTTTAATAATTAGAATTCATTTTTAATAAATGTGTTTATCTTGTTTAATTTTGTTTAACTTGTTTACTTGAATATTAGTTATTTTTATTTATTTACTTATTTACATTTAAATTTATTAAATCATTAAATAGTGTTAATATAATTTAGCAATACGACTAACGATATTGTTATTTTTACAATTTAGGCACTTACATATATATAGTTATAATTTTCAATATTACATCTATTTAATTATAGTATTTCACTTCATTTTTTAATATTAATTTAATATTGTAGCATTTCATTTCCTTTTTCTTTTAGCATTTGTTTAATATTTCTTTCATAGTATTTATTTATTTTCCTTCTAGTTAGTGTAATTTCTTTTTTCAGTATTTTTTTTTCTTTTCTTCTCTTTATAATAACCTTTATTTTTTTATTTTTTTGTCCTTTTCTCATTCTTTAAATGTTAGTTCAATTTTTCTTTTATATTATATTTCTTTTATTTTGTTAAAACTCAAAAAGTAAAAAAAGTCTTTTAAGCTAGTGTAATTTTCTTTTCTTTTGTTTTTTTTTTGTCTATTTTAAAACATAAAATATGAATAGTTAAGTTTTCTTTTTAGTAATTTAAATAAGCATTTTTTGACCTTTTTATTTTAGCATAAATTTTTTTTGTAAACTTTTTTTATTTATTTCCCTTTTCTTTAAAATTTTTAATTTTTCTTTTGTCATAAAATCTTATCTTTAATTTATTTGTTAGTAAGCTTTTTTTTAATAAAAGATTTTTATGCATTTTTTATTTTATATTTAGTATTTTTTTATTAAATATTCATTATGTTAATGCTAACTTAGTTTACTTTGATAATATGCATGTTTTAGTTACTTTCTTTAAAGACATATTTAAATTAGTCTAGGATCTAAATTAGTCTAGGACCCTAGTATTAGTGATGGATAATCCATAAGACTATAGAGCATGGATGAGGGTCAAAACCCTAACTCGAATTAAAAACTTTAAATTCGGTCCAAAAATCCTATAAAGGTTCAAAACTCAGGCAACAAAACATTAACACTCGAAGAGTCTTCCAACATTCTAAATGAAGTAAATATCATAAAATAATAAATTAAAAATTAAAAATCCTCATAAGTAGGGTAAAATGACCGTTTTGCCCATAGTACAGCAAAAATCTTAAAAACTCAAATTTTGATACATGGATACTTTAAATCAAGAATTTAAGTACAATTAAGTAGCAAAGGACAAAATAACATAAAAAATGACAAAAATACTCTTGAGTGGCCGACCACCTTAAGAAGAGTGCCAAAAAGTGACCTTTTACTTTCTTTCTAGCTTAAAATGATGAGAAAAATATTAAATTAAGTATTATGATGATCCAATACTTGTTAAAAAAGTAATATACATAATAATATAGTGTTATAGGTCAACAAAAATAAACAAATTATTATTAAAATTCATACACAACAAAATAAGTCAAAAAATTATATATTGCCAAAATAGTTTAATTTGAATCAAAAGACTACTTCTATTTAATCAATTGCTATGAAAACTATGATAATACATAAAAATACTATATTTATCATAAACATATTAATATAATAGGTTTCAGTAGGAAAAAATACCAAAAAGATACACTAAATTAATTTTTAATGTACTTTCTTACACAAAGGGCACGCAAACCAATGCAAAATTCCTTGATTGATGTGAGGTCAAATTTTTGTCCCCCAAATAACCTTTGAGCAATATTTATCTTTTCCATATCTGATTTTTAGCTCTCAAAAGTTGCACCAAATCAATTCAACTCAAATTTCATTAATTAAAAAGAAGAAAAGATGTCTTTCCATTGTACTTCTTGTTCCTTCTTTGTTTCCTAGCCTTCTCCTATATAAATCAAGCCAAACACCACTCTCTTCCCTTCATATTTCCGTGCAAGAGGGGGAGAAAAACCATAATTGAAATATTCTTGAAAGGTTTGGATGAGTTCAGAGAAAAAAAAAAAGAAAGAAAGAAGAAGGGAGCTAAGAAATCAAGAGGTATTTTTCCAAAGCTAAGTCCTTCCATACCACCATTCCTTGAGCCCTCAAATAAGTAAGTAAAACTTATAAATCTTATGTCTAATATTCCTCAAAATGTCTCCCAACACATTACTTTAAACACTCTAAGAATCGAGAATCGAAATCAAATCTAAAAGATGTCGTAGTTGAAAAATTTGGGACTGTTATGTTTATGGGTGATATGAGATGTGTTTGTATGTTGTTATCTTTGAGTTTGATGACTTATAAGTGTGCTGAAACCTTGATATTAAAGTCTAAAACACAAGTATGCAAATAAATGGAACAAAAACTTGGCATGACATAAGTAGAAGACTTGGACCCTAGAAAACTTAATTTTTGAGAATATAGATGTTTATGTCCTGAACTCTAGAATGCCATAAATCAATGGAAAAAATTGATCTAAGCATTTTCTTTATGTCCAGATTTATATTTTTGTGTTTTCTTTCATCTAAAATTGGTTTCAACTCATTTGGATAAGTAGAACTCGAGATATGGAAATTTTATCAAAGTATGTCATTTTTAAAGTAATTTAAAAATAGAACCTCTAATTTAAAGTAAGATCTGAACTTTGGTCAAAACATGAAAGTTGTAGATAACATGTATATATATCTACCCATCAAAAAGGAGAACAAAATATTGAGTATTGATAGGTCAAAATCCGTTTGAAAAGTCTCTGTTGAGTTTCAATCCTCATGGGACACTTCTGTCGCATATTTTTGTGTAGCCCAAAACTCCTATTTTTAATGACCTATTCCAAAAGTGGTCTACATGAACATTGTAGCTAATATATTGAAGTGTTTTTTACCTAAACATCAGACCTTAAAGCCCCGGTATGATACCCCAAAACTGCCTCAAACCCTCTGTTCAAACCTGGCTCTACTGAGTTTTGGCGGCTGACAGAACCTATTTTCTAAAATGGCCAAAAAGTCTAACTTGTTAAAAATAACTATCCTTAGCTCTAAACATGAAACTTGTAGAGGACTTGTTGAACTAGAACATAGCAAAAAATAGTCTCATTTGGATTTGATATGATACCCTAAAACCGAGACCAACAGAAGCATATTTTTGGTAAAATCTTAAGAAAAGTGCTGAACCATTTTTGCTTAGGATATTTTGTTCACCCTTTTTGCCTTAAGTTTTGACCTTAGTGTTAAACTTGAGAGTTGTATAAAATATTTTTATCTAAATAGTGTATAAAAATCATAGCTTAATTCTAAATCTAGATACCCCATAACCTTGTAGGCTTTTTTAATTTAATACTTAATTTTTGGCCTTAAAAGTTGCTTAGTGTGAATTAAGTACCCTGTACTATGAGACCCAAGTTTTTAAATGATATTTGATTTGAATTAGTTGATTAGTATTTCTAAGTGAATATATGATGCTTTTGAATTCATACCATCATGTTGAATCATATCTTGAAAATTATAACTTGTGTTTTACATACCTGTACTTTATGAATTGCGAGTTGTATCATGCAATTTGCCATGCTAATTGATGCCATGCTATAAATAGTGGTACTTGAGATCCATATTTCACATCATGGGCATTGCCACTTACATCTTGGCATAGTGGAGTCCATATGTGTAAACCATTATGGATATATTAACTTTGGCCTATGTATGTCCTGAGCCGTGTTACGTCCTGAGTCGCATTACGTTTTAAGCCGAACTGCCACTATACGCCGTAGTGATCGGAAACGTTGATGTACAAGAACCTAATGTACGGGAACATAATGGTGCCATTCGGATTATTGTATTGGATATGTTAACTTTGGGCCATGTATGTCCTGAGCCATGTTACGTCCCGAGTCGTATCACGTTTTGAGCTAAACTGTTGCTGTACGCCGTAATGATCGGGAACGTTGATGTACGAGAACCTAACGTACGGGAACATAATGGTGCCACTTAGAATTCGATTAGTTAATTTATAATCAGGATGGGTTATGTTGAGTTGTCTTTCATGATTCTAAGTCTAGGGCATCCCTGGTTTCCATTTTTGAAAATATTTTGGGATGAATTCTCCTTATGCACCATGGGCGTGTCCCCGGTGTTTGAAATAGCTTATCATGAATATTGTTGGGCACCATGGGTTCTTCTCTAGCATTCTGATTTCGATAGATTAGACTTTGGGTTGACACTGGCGAAGGCATCACGAGTCTTAAGGTGGGACAAACTGCTTGATTTATGTCTGATATGACTGATTGAAATGGTTTATTGAATTTGTTGGCCTGGAGTATGGCGCTGACCCCACGCCGTTGCCATTGAGTAAAACAGGTAAGGCATGAATCCAAGGCGCACGTTTACTATTCGCAACGAGGCGCAATGATGGCTTTGGTGATCAAATACCTGTGAAAGTCTACTCTGGTGATTCTTGGTATGGAATTCTTATTATAATCTGGGTGCATGTTGGGTTGGGCATCTGCATTCATACACGGCATCTCATATGCACATGTTTATTGACTTATCTTCTGTCATGTCATAAATTTGTCTGTCTCATTGACTATAAACTATATTGGGTGTTAAATGGTATACATTGTGGTGATTTTGTGCCGTGAGATTAGTTAAAAGGTTAGAGTGTTTTGCTTCTGGGTCTTGGCTCAAGGCATTCGTGCCAGAGGTGAGAAGAGTTCTTGGAGGAAGTCATCCCAGAGGGAGAAGAAGAGTTTGAAGAATATGGTGAGTTCCAAGAGCACATAGATCCCGCTGGTGCTTTCTGAGGAGTGGAGACCTCTGCTTTTGTTCTTATATTCAGTTTTCCCGTGCTTAGTGTAATTTTTAAAATTTCTTAGTGAAACTGTAATAAATATGTACTTCTGAATGGTTCAGAACTCCTATATGAGGTAATAATTAACGTATGTAAATATGAATGAACGGCTAGAATATTCTTTTATTTATATTTATGTATGTCCCGACGTGCCCGGAGAATGGGGCGCCACATTTCTGTTCTTTTATTTAAATCATGTTAGTTTAGGTTATTTTAATAATATCACATGCGGGTTTGCTCCATATATCTTTTAGTTAGAAATTACATGTCGTAGGATTTAGGATTTTATTTTCCTTTCTTGTTTGTTTTGGTTTAGAGTTCTATATAGATATGCTATGTATTTTCTTTATTTGATTTTGGATGTTCTCTATTTACCTTCACTTTTTTTATTTGCAAGCATTTGAGAAATCTTGTTAAAAAATTAATAATGATTAGTAGAGGCCAACCTTAGGGTTGGACGAACGGGGTGCCTAACACTTTTTTCAATTTGTATCTTAGCTCCCGAACCCTCTTTCTCTGGTTAACGTTTTAAAGATCAATAGCCATTTTTTATTTTTTTTTTATTTTTCTCAAAAACCAAGTGGTGACTCTATTTTTAATAAAAAGAAAATTTCAAATTTTAGTTTTCAAGATGTTAAAATATTTTCTAAACATCTTTTGAATTTTCATATTTTTCACTATTTCCAAAATCTCAAAATTCTAGTGCCACAATATTTTCTGGCGACTCTGCTAGGGACTGGTTTATAAAATCAAATAAGAGGGCTAGATTTGAAAACTTCATTACTTCTTAATATGTATTTCTCATTTGCATTCTCCCATGCATGTGCATTGTTCTTAACCCCCCGCCTGGTAGACCCGATGTCCCGATCGTTTATCTGTTTCGGAGATTGTTAAAAAGACGGACAAGTCTTACTGACTGTACGCTTTCATAGGTGCAGTAAATGAGTTCAGGCATACTATTTGACCATGTCCTGCACCACTCTAGGCATGAGAAGTATATATCCGGTTCTATTCAGAAGGTACCCTTTTGATTGACCAAAATTGGCCTTTTGTATATAGTAGTTTAGAACCCTCCATTAGGTGCTACTAACCTTAGTAGGATTATGTGTTTTGTTAATTGTATATTTTAATTGCGTTTGTTCGGATTGTTTGTTCGCCTTATGCTAGTTCTTTCTTCGGGTTTTAACCCAGGTTTTTCTGTTATCCTTTGCTGTTTAGGTTAGTTTCGCCTTCGGGTTCTTACCCAAGCTTTGTTCTTTGCCCTATTTAGTTTTTTTCTAGGGGTCATGCCCATGTTTAGTTTTGAAGTCTCTAGGATAGTTCTCTCTCTTTCAGATTTTTCCCGGGTTGTGGGTTTTACCCCCCCCCCCCGTCTGAGCTAGTTCTGTTTCCCTACCATTATGCTGCCCATTTTGCCCTAGAAATCTAGATCAAATTGAAACCTTTAGCCTAGTTTTGTTGCCTTGCAGGAGTGCTGCCCATTTCTCTGTTTAGATAAACCTCACCTCTAGAATCTGGTTAAGCTTTTCCTTAGCCTTCACCTTGGGTTTTCATTTGTCCCGTTGTTATGCTGCCAGAATGAGCCCTACACGGTCATTGTTTCAGTTTCAGTGATTATCGGCTTGCCGTCTTGGGTATTTGGGATGTTTACTACCTTTCATCGGAGTTTCATTTGGAGAAGTGTTTGATACTGGTAATTCGGCTTTTAAAATCTAGGTTTTCTTCGGGTTTAGATCATTGAGCTGGGAAGATTACAGCCGACACGTGTCTAGGCTAGGTCAGTAAAAGGAAAACTCTACAGAATAACTGAACAACCGGCTGAATCATTTGAAATGGAAAAAAAAAGTTAACTTGATAGCCTTGATGAGGGTGATCACTGAGATACAACGGGATGTGAAACAGCAAACTCAGGCTCAAAATCAGTGCCAAGCAGAGATTCGGGCAATTTTGGCCCGACTGTCCAGTGTGAATGGACAGCCGAATGACACAAATGAGAACAGTGAAGAATTTTGAGACGATAATAAGGGACAAGAGGTATCACAAGTTGCTGTGCCACCTCGGGTCCCCCGCCCGATTGTGATAGAAGAAGAGAACACTGCTCAGTCAAGGGAGTCTGCACTGGCAGAAAAAATTGATCGAATGGAGAAGATACTGAGAAAGGTGAAGGGAGTAGAAGAATACATGCTGGATGTAGGTGGTTTGTGTTTATTCCTAGATGCCAAACTACCCAAAAAATTCAAGATGCCAGAGATGGAAAAGTTTGATGGCACCAGAGATCCCTAGATTCATCTGAGGATGTATGTTGGAACTCTATCCCTCATGGGAATTGACGATCTGCTTAAGGCCCAATTGTTCCACCGATTACTTTCTGGGGCAGAACAAAGGTGGTTTCTCTCCCTAGAGGTGGCTAAGACTAGAACTTGGGAAGATATAACCACTACTTTCATCAGTGAACACAGCTACAACATCCAGTTGGACGTCACCACCTGAGAGCTGGAAATGACTCGTCAAAAAAATCAAGAATTATTTGTGAATTTTTTGACCCGGTAGAGAGGGAAGGCAACTATGATGACGAACCGGCCTGCTGAGAAAGAACAAGTGAGAATCGTGGTAAAAAATCTATAATCCTCTCTGAAGCGTTACCTTATCACACAGTCGCTCTCTACCTTTGAGCAGCTATTTGATGCTAGGGTGTAGATTGAGGATGCCATTTAGTCTGGAGACATTGAGAAAGCCAAGTCCAGTTAGAAATCAAGAAGGACCTTCCCTGCTAACAACCAAAATCAGTTTGCTTCTGCCAACCTCGTTTCCCACTCGAACGAGGTTAACCTTTTAAACCCTTCATCGTTTGCCCAATAATCAAACCATACCCAACAGTCAAACAACAATCAACAGCCACAACAAAGACCAGGGAGAGTCTTCACTCCCATCAACATTTCATTATCCACAGCCCTGAATTAACTTATCGAGAAATGGCTTATCAAACTGTTGGACCCCATGCGCGTACCTGATCCCCTACCGCTGCGATATAATGCTTCTCAATATTGCGCTTACCACCAGGGTCACGAACATCCGACTGATAAGTGTATGAGGTTGCGTCATGAGATCCAGGATCTCATCGATAACAAAGTAATCTCTCCACCATCTACTACTCCAAAGCCAAATGTCACGACCAACCCTTTGCCAAACCATGCTAAACAACCTGGGGTAAACTGCATGTCTCTAGGACAGTCAGAAGATCTGAGCCAGTACATCTGTTCAGCGCATCTACCACGCCCGCATGTTTTAGCTACTGAGGATCAGACAGCCTGTTCACTGATTACGGCTGGGAATGGCTGGGATATGACAGAGGAATAGAATGCTGATGCTTGGAAAGGGTATTAAATGGCAATCCAAGTCAACCAACAAGAAGAAGAGGAGCATATTAAGAAAAATGACTGGCCTTTGGACTACTCGGCTCGGCCATATAGACTTGGCCATGTGCTTAACGGCATTATCCTTCCTCAACTTATTGAGGAAGAAGTATATGTCAACGATATGCAATCTTATTGGTTGGTAAGGGTTGTCCTGAAACTAGACGGGGCTGAATGGACTGACTTCTAGGCTAGTCGGGAACAATTGATAGAATACATCGAAGAGAACATCTAAGAGGAGGTTGACAACACGGGCCATTAAAGATAAAGAGGAGAGAAGAGGAAGAACGACAGACACTGACTTAAATGATCTATAGGCATTTGAAAGCCCTCTGTGTGTAGACGATGTAAGAGAGACTAAAAATACAATGCCAGAATTGTGGGATCCTGAGGAAAGCATGGAACATCTAACTAGAAGTGGGCGGCATTTCAAGCCGGCTCAGTTGAAAAAAGGGCAGCCAAGCGTGAAAGGGAAAGAGAAGAAACAAGAAGAAGAGGATGACGCTGTACTTAAGAAACTGAAGAAGACACATGCTAACATTAGCATATGGGATTTGCTGATGGCTTCACATCGGCGCCGACAAGCTGTGTTGAAAGTTCTTAACAAAGCCAATATATCGATAGATGCGACCCCTGAACAGTTGATTGGATTAATACTGGCAGCCGTATAACCTAAAGTGATTTCTTTTTCTGAGAAAGATTTACCATTAGAAGGGAAGACTCACAATAAGCTTCTGCACACTACAGTTAAGTGTTTAGAAAAGTAGGTCCCGGTAATGCTAATTGACAACAGTTCAGCCTTGAACGTTTGCCCACTCAGGACTGCAGTTTTCCTGGGGATGAAGACGGACCAGTTCACACCATGTAGTCATGGAGTTCGAACCTATGACAATACAAGGAGGGATGTGTTGGGTCTGGTATCATTTACAGTATCAGTGGGGCCTTTGGAGACGTCAATTGAGTTCCATGTGTTGGACGTGCCAGCCTCCTTCAATCTGTTGCTGAGCAGGCCTTGGCTAGATGACCTGAATGTCCAGGCAGTGCCATATATTCTCCATCAAAAGCTGAAGTTGATAAAGAATGGGGCAGTGCTGACCATCCACGGAGAAGATAATATTCAACCTCCAAAAGGAGAGGGCTCGACTCTCTTGGAGGTTTAGCATGGCGAAGGGGATGTGTCGTTAAGTGGGTTCCAATTCTATGAAGCTTAGGCTGTGCAGATGCTGTTGAAGCAGGAAGGGAACTACATCAACTCGTGAGCAGTTACATTGATGAGACAATGTCTTACTTCCCAAGAATGGGGTTAGGTCGCAAACAACAGGGTATTCCAGAACCTATCTAGGTATTACCAGCTTTACGCCATTTCTGTCTTGGATATAAGTCAACGGAAGAAGATTTGAAAGGGCCTAGAAGGTAACGGAAGGCTAAATACTCAGAAACGCTCAACGGCTACTTTATCAAAGAAGGGAAAGATTTCTCGTACTGTGGTTTTCTGGAGCCATGGATTGATGAAGAGACTAACCAGAAGCTACCAAGGCTGGAAATCTTCTCCGGCCATCAGTTATCCGATACGGAAGAAGATGAAACAGTGAAAGGGGAAGAGGAAGGAAAGAAGATCCAAGAGAAAGATTGGGCGAACAAGCTTGACGGTATCGACATGGGTGTGTTGTTCAACGAAAAGTTGGCTTAATTGTATATAACTGACCAAGATTGCTTCATGATGGGCTTCAGCGCACCCACTAATTACACCAAGCTCACTATAGATGCGGCTGCAAAGAAAGTGAAGAACTGGACGTTAGAGTCTTGCACTGTGCAGGTTGTTTGTCCCGAGTCAAGGTCTGAGTCAGAGTCTGTGATGGAGGACACGTCTGTCTATGCACCTTCCCCTGCTCTTATCTTCAAGCTTGTAATCCCTTCTCTTCAATGAAATAAACAATATTTTTAGTTACTATGCTTTGCTTGATTTATTTTATACGCTTTCTGATGATTTTAAATTTGACGGAGATATCCCCAAAGAAATAAAATTTTTAATAAAAAGAGAGAAAAAAATGCGCACCCAACCAATAATTGAAGAAACTTTATCAATAAATTTGGGTAATGAAACTAATCTAAAAAATGTACAAATTGGTTTTTCTTTATCCTTAATTGAACGTGAACAATTAATAACTTTATTAAAAGAATTTAAAGATATATTTGCATGGTCTTACGAGGATATGTCCAAAATTGATCCCGACATTGTCCAACATCATATCCCCATGTTTCCTGATGCTAAACCGGTTAAACAAAAGTTGAGACAAATCCGGCCAGAATGGGCTTTAAAGATCAAAGAAGAAGTTGCTAAACAGATCAATGCTGGATTCCTAATGGTAACCGACTATCCGAAGTAGGTAGCCAATATTGTGCTAGTTTTAAAGAAGAACAGTCGTATCCGAGTCAGAGTGGATTTTCGAGATCTCAACAAAGCTAGTCTAAAAGATGGCTTTCCACTATCGCATATCGATGTTTTGGTAGACAGTACGGCAGGACATGCCTTGTTATCATTTATGGACGGCCTCTCCGAATATAACCAGATTTTGATAGATCCCGAGGATAGAGAAAACACCACATTCACTACACCATGGGGCACTTATTGTTATCGTGTGATACAGTTTGGTTTGAAGAATGCGGGGCAACCTATCAGAGGGCTGCCACCACATTATTGCATGACATGAAACATAAGGAGCTTGAAGTGTATGGGGATGACATGATAGTCAACTCTAAGGATTGGGATCGCCACATCGTAGCACTAAAAAAGATCTTTGAAAGGAGTCAGAAGTATAAGATGCGGCTCAACCCACAGAAGTGTGCCTTTGGAGTCACCGCCAGAAAGATGCTTGGGCTTATGATCACTTAACGAGGCATTGAAGTCGATCATTTAAAGATTAAAGTAATCTTGAAAATGCCTCCCCCGAGAACCGAACGAGAAGTCAGGGGCTTCCTGGGTAAGATACAGTTCATCAGTCGATTCATCACAAAATCGATAACCACTTGTGAGCTACTTTTTCGTTTGCTAAAAAAGGGAGTCAAATTTCAATGGGATTAGACGCCTTTAATGCTGTGCAATAGAACCTACAAAATTCACCTATTCTAGCTCCTTCTGAACCTGATAGGCCACTAATCCTCCATTTGTTAGTGATTGATTTAGCCATGAGGTGTATGCTGGTGCAAGAGGGTGAAACCAGAACTGAAAAGGCGGTTTACTACTTAAGCAAGAAGATGACGGGGTCAGAAATATGATACACACCACTAGAAATGACATGCTGGGCTTTGGTTTGGGCTTTTCGAAAACTGAGGCATCACATGCTGTCTTTCACGGTGAATATCATCTCCTAGATGAACTCGTTGAAGTGCCTGTTTGAAAAGCCAACACTGATAGGAAGGTTAGCTCGATGGTTGCTGTTATTATCAGAGTTTGATCTTAAATATGTCACCCGAAAGTCAGTTAAGGGCAGAGCAGTTGCAGAGTTCTTGGCCGACCAACCAGTTGAGGGAAGTAAAGACACAGAATTCCAGTTTCCTAACAAACAGTTGATGAAAGTCGGGGATGACAAGTGGACTCTATATTTTGATGGCGCTTCCAATCAATATAGCTATGGAATAGGAGTCCTTCTTGTCACTCCTAACGAATTGCACGTCCCATTGTCTTTGAAGCTCAATTTTGAAGTTACCAATAATCAGGCTGAGTATAAAGCATATTTAGCTAGATTGGAGGCAGCCTTAGAATTAGGGGCAAGGAAGTTGGAAGTCATCGGAGACTCGACACTGGTGGTTTCGCAAGCAAGAGGTGAATGGAAGGTCAGGGACGTGATATTGATTCTCTACCATCAAGAGCTAGAGAAGTTGATTTTATATTTTGAATCAGTGATCTTTACCCACGTGCAAAGACTGCAGAACAAGTTCATCGACGCACTGGCCACCCTAGCATCCATGATTGACATCCCGTTCAGGGTCAAAATGAGGCCATTAATAATTGAGCAAAAGAGAAAGCCGGCATACGAGACGATGGCTGCAATTGAGGAGAGCACTTACGAACTTCCATGGTATTTTGATATTCAGAACTTCGTGGAGAAGGGAGAATATTCCAAGTTTGCTAGCAAGAAGGACAAAAGGGTAATAGAAAGACTATCAGCACAGTTTATCATTTGCGGGGGAAGACTATACAAAGGAGGGCATTCTGGGGTCAATAAGCTGCGTGTCAACATCGAAGAAGGCCAAGAGATGATGAAAGAGATACACGCAAGAGTCTGTGGGCTACACATGAGTGGAAACATGTTAGCCAAGAAGATCCTATGACAAGGATACTTTTGGATGACAATGGAGATAGACTGTATACAGTTCGTGCGGAGATGCCATAAATGTCAGATTCATGCAAACCTTATGCACGTTCCCCCATCGTAGCTATATAATCTGACGTCACCATGGTCGTTCTCAATTTGGGGCATTGATGCAATCGACAGGATAACACCAACGGTGTCAAATGGGTACAAGTTCATTTTAGTGGCCATTGACTACTTTATCAAATGGGTAGAAGCAGCCTCCTACTCAGTATTAAAAGCCTCTCATGTTGCCAAGTTTATCAAGAAAAAGTACGGGGTCCCCCATGAGGTTATCTCTGATAATGGCTAGCATTTTTAAGGAGAGGTCTTGGATCTTTTTGAAAAATACCAGATAGTGGCCTACAAATCGTTACCATATCAGTCACAGACTAATGGAGCAGTCGAGGCATAAAAGAAGAATATCAAGAAGATCCTACAAAAGATGATCAACTCACACAAAGATTGGTCGA
The DNA here is from genome assembly GCA_034768845.1 of Heliamphora exappendiculata. Lineage (NCBI taxonomy): Eukaryota > Viridiplantae > Streptophyta > Magnoliopsida > Ericales > Sarraceniaceae > Heliamphora > Heliamphora exappendiculata. Next base: position 7,770,469 of record JAOTRH010000002.1, read on the forward strand.
AATATCTACCGTTTGCACTCTGGGGATATAGGACGTCAATCAGGGCTTTAACAGGAACTACGCCATACTCTTTAGTGTACGGGATGGAAGCCGTGCTTTCTATTGAGGTAGAAATCCCTTCGCTAAGAGTGGTGGTCGAGACCAGTATTCTAGAAGCAAAATGGTAGAAAAACCAAACGGAGAAGTTGCTTTTGTTTGATGAAAGAAGGCTGCATGCTCTGTTTCATATACAAGGATACCAAAGGTGGATAGCTTGAGTGTTCAATAAGAAGGTCGAGACCCGGGATCTCAGAGAAGGAGATCTGCTTCTTAAGGAAATCAGAGCTCCTATCTTCGACCTGAGAGGTAAGTTTAAGCCGAACTGGTCTGGACCGTTTCTCATCAAAACCATCATGACCGATGGTGTAGTTATTATTATGAATTTAGATGGCAATGTATTCTCCACTCCAGTTAACCTTGACCAGCACAAAAAATACTATCATTTAGAGAAAAATAAAGATAAAATAAAAGTTCGTTGAGTTGGAAACCAAAAAGGTGACTCAGGCAAAAGTTAGAGCAGCCTGCAAGGCCGAAAATTCAAAAGGGTGACCTTGGCAAAAGTTAGGACTTCACAAAAGCAGAGTGTCAATACCCAAGAGCAAACCAAACTCAAACTACGTTAAGCCCTGATTCCACTTTCTTGGGATACGTAGGCAGCTTCTTGTTAGAAGTCTGACCACATTCTTTGTTTTTAACCATATTTGAATCTGAGTAAGACCAATGCAAATTTATTTCTGAATTTTGATAATAAAATCATTTAATTGCAAAAATAAAAAAACTGTGGATAATTTTGGACCTTCTTTTCATTACTTTAGTTTCAAGTTACAAAGTTTTGAAAATAAAAGGGAGGGCGCACAAGTTCCAAACTCTTCAAACAAAATAAAAAGGAAAGCTATGAAATCTTTAAAACAAAGTAGGAGACCTCAAATTTTCCTCCTTTTTGCTGCCCATTTTCCTTCTTCTTTGTCTTTCTTCTCCCTATCCTGCATCAACCATGACCTGTACTCGATAGAAAGCTCGGGACATTGCAGCTCCTGCATCTCCATCCGTGAATAGGACGACCAAGCATCCTGATATAATGCTAGAAACGGGGCCCGCAGTGTAAATGAAAATAAACAGCCTTGGATACTGTGAAAGATGACCTGACTATGACCGAACTGCCGCATGATCCGATGAGGATAATAGAAAGTAGTTTAACGTAGACCGATTAGTAAAACATTAGGTTGATCCATGGTAGTCAGAGTCATGGCAAGGATCCACCACCAAGAGCATTGTTAGGTGATATCTGGGCCAGTCAAAGAAGAAAAGTACTGTCGCCAGGCTGCCTCGGTGTTGCATATCTGGTAGTAAGGACGACAAAGGAAAGCTGTAACACTGTGCCTATCAGTTGGTAGTTTTTACACATGATTCACCTTCTTTATCAGCCAGATCTGCAGCAAAAGTTAGAACATTGAGTATGATAAAAGTCTGATGAAGAGAAAGGTTTGAGCTTACTTGAAAAAGCAAGGGGCTACCGGCAAAAGTAATGGTCTCGCCACGATGAACAACATCTAGGCCTTATAGTGTCTCGGCTAAGACAAGTGGTATGAAATCCTTCCCCATCCACATCTCACCTGCGATGTCAACTAGTGCACAGCTAATTCGCTAGTCAGAAGAGACAAGAAGATACTGGGCAAGGAGACATAAACAAATGGCATAACTACGCTGCAGCTGAAAGTCAAGATCGCTAAGGTCGCCAGTAGGATGAAACCTCTCAATGGTCCATGGAATGTCAAGGCAATCACCCGATGTCAGAAGAGAAACTTCCATCCTAGACAGGTCACAGAGTTGCATCACTTGCTGCCGAGCCAAAAGAAAGAAAGTGGCAACAACAACGGAGCTTCGTAGGGTCAGGTCCAAGATAGCCGCTAATTCCTCCACAGTAGGGCATAGCTCTTCAAAGCCGATTCGAAAGAAGTGGGACTACAGATCCCATAGTTGAGCAGCTGCTTTCAATAGTGGTCCGCCAATCTTTATGGCCATTAGAGAAAACAAGGAGTTGATACCGAAAGGGGCAAAGTTCAAACGTTCGATATGAGAGAATACTTCAATCCATGCAGAAAAGGGATTGACCATTTTGGGATGAGAAGTGATAGAAAATGGGGCCTCCAGGGCTGTATTAATAAGGCATGAAAAGGCTGGAGATCGAAAAAGCAGTCAAAGATGCAATCATTATTGCGATTGCCACCTTGGAGTGGGCGATCGCCAACTTGAAAGGACATTGTACAGTGACATCACCCATTTGACCAGGCGACTGCCATGTCACTCTTGATGGAAGTAGCGACCACCAAGTTGGATTGTGGCGACTGCCATGTTCAAACATGACGGGTGTGTATGTCTACAATTTCTATGGCTTGTGTAAATTTTGACGTGTGTATCATACATCCAAGACAGTGTGAGCAGCAAATAAAGAAAAATCATTTGGCAGATGAATATAAAGTAATAAATGGCACGAAAGCCCAAAACATGCATTAGAAAGTGGCAGAATGTATCAAAATATAAATAGGAGCACTCAGGCCAAATAACCAGCAAACAGGAGCACGCAGGCTCATAAATGTATCAAACTGGGGAACGCAGGCCCATGAAAAAACCAAACATATCAAAGTAAGTGTATCAGAATGTATCATGAAATATAATTGGGGGGAAGCTCTCTCTCTCTCTCTCTCTCTCTCTCTCTCTCTCAAATATGCCTCGATCGGACTCGACAGGAGAAAAGACCGGCCTCGTCCAAGCTGACGTCCTCAAAGAGCCTCTCGACGTCGTCGCTGTCATCACCATTACTACCAGAGGAGAAAGATATAGCTCTGGAGCGACTCCTGGTAGAAGAAATGGATCCTTTGGAGTGAGCTCTAGAGGAAGCAGCACGGGATCCACGACCTTAGGCTGGGGCTGGGATCGGAGCAGGAGAAGGAACGGGAGCCTGTAGCTGTATGATGACGGCAGGTGGTACTGAAGGTTGTCAAAAGAGAAGACTCAAAACAGAATAATAAAAGAAAGTACAGAAAAGATGAAAGAAGATGTAAGATACTCACAATGGCCACTGGTGTAAAAGTAATGTCGGATGCTTGTATGGTGGCACCCATCTGTCAGACTATTGCCCTCAGGCCGGTAACCATCAGCATCGTGCGATCTAACTAAGCCTGGTCAATCTGCAAAGAATAAAAGAGAACAGTTTAAGAAAACTAGACAACTAAAAAAGGGAAGTAACTGAAGGAAAGGTGGAAGACAAACCTGACCGATCTCAGCCCTGAACTCTAGCGCTGGTGGAACTGGGAAAGGAAGAGGGAAGGGGAAGCCATATGCCAAAGTCTGGACATCCCCTGGAATCTTTGGGCCCCTCATCCCTCCAGCAGCTCCAGCAGCACTGGTATTAGCATCCACCGATGCCTGTTCTCTCCTCTTACCACCAGGGACAGCCGGGCCGGGCCGGGTCCTAGTGGCCCCAGCAAGTGTGCCTGAGCCCAAGGTATACAGTCTCCCTCTAGCACCAGTAGCTTTGAGGCATGGGTCCCCACCATCTCCAAGAGTAGGTCGACGTGGCCCAAGAGGTCGATCTGGCGTATACAGACTGGAGGGACCACCAATATCCTGAAGTGATCGAGGCCGAGTGACTGGCGGACCACTCGCTTCCCGAGATAGTACTCCTGATCGAATGGACCCTCCAATAGGATCCGCCTCGAACTCCACTCCCCGCCAGATATCCCAGTGGACCTACAACAGTTCAAAGTACAGTCCAATGCATTGAACAGTGGGCAATGAATGCAGCACAGTATGATAATCAGTGTGCAGTGATCAGAAATAGTATAGTGTAGTGCAATACAGTACAGTGCAAGGAACAGTGCAGTATACAGTATGATACAGAGAGCAGTAAAAGTGAAACCTGGTCAGGGGTCAGCTGGTCTAACGATACTCGGAAGCGGTCAATGTCCTTCCCCCCAGCCTTTTTCCCCTTTAGACCTTGGGACTATCGGGTTGCTCGGGGAATGACTAGAGGGTCTGATAAGGAGTTCGTCAGGACATGAAGCGTGAGGAACTTATAAGTCCAAAGCTGAAAAGAGAAGATGTCAGCAAGCGGGTAATAGATAATGGATAACAAAAATGAATGAAAAAGTGCAGAAATTAAATTGTACCACCTAGACCTTCCAGTATCCCCTAACGCTGAGCTCTTGGGGGAACCGGGTCAAGGTTCTAATGAAGCCGTAGAGGGTGGCGAGAGCAGTTCCTCCCCAGTCGTATGAAGCAACCAGGTTAAGACGAGCGAGAACACCCAAGTAATGTAAATAAACGGTGTTCTCCTTATTCGAGAATAAGGAGGGTATCGAACATGTACAGAAGGAAGCCTCGGGCAACCCACTCGTAGTGGCAGGGCTCTGAGCAGTGGAAATGTCTGAAGTGCTCGAAGAACCAGGTGTATCAGACTCGATCCCTGTCCATCTGTGCCAGAATAGCTCCAAGAAAGTGCATTAGTGCGTTAGTGGAGCGAGCAACGGACGGATCAAATGATATTGGAGCACCACCGACTCTGATGCTGGTGATTAGCGAGAAGTCGAGAGGCGTTAGTATAGCCTCAAAGGTGGTGAAGTGGAAGGGTGTTTGTGGTATCCCACCACCGCTCGGCCAAGGCTATCAGCCATACCTAATCATTGCTCGTTCTACCCAGAAGGGGTATGAACCAAGCAAAGTCGGAGGCATCGATAATATCCCGACTAGGAGCAGGGAGGGCATCATACCACCCTAACACCTCTCAAGAGGCAGAACCACCGAAGCCCTTGATGTAATGACCAGCCTGAAAAGAAGAAGACAAGCAGAGGATAAATAAAGAGAAAACTAAGCAAGAGATATGTAGAAAATGACTGAAAGCAATACAAACCCTAAGTTCGTGTGTAAGTGACGACCATTCGGTTCTCTTAAGTCTTAAAAATTAGGCTCTCTAAGCCTTGGGGTGCCAGGTAAAACATAAAAACCCTAGATTCGTGTGTGAGTGACGACCCTTTAGTTCTCTCAAGCCCTAAAGATTAGGCACCCTAAGCCCTAGTGCGCCAGGCAAATCCTCTCAGCCCTAAGTTCGTGTGTGAGTGATGATCTTTCGGTTCTTTCAAGCCCTAAAGATTAGGCACCCTAATCCCTAGTGCACTAGGAAAATCTTCCTAACCCTAGGTTCGTGTGTGAGTGACGACCCTTCGATTCTCTCAAGCTCTAAAGATTAGGCACCCTAAGCCCTGGTGCACCAGGAAAACCTTATACGTCCTAATAGAAGACTAGGAACCCTAAGCCCTGGTGCGCCAGGAAATTCTTACTAACCCGAGGTTCGTGTGTGAGTGACGATGCTTTGATTTTTGCACGACCTAGTAGAAGGCTAGGAATTCTAAACCCTGGTGCGCCAGGAAAATCTTCCTAATCCTAGGTTCGTGTGTGAGTGACGATATTTTGATTTTTATACGTCCTAGTAGAAGATTAGGAACTCTAAGCCCTGGTGCGCTAGGAAAATCTTCCTCACCCTAGGATCGTGTGTGAGTGACGATCCTTTGATTTTTATACGTCCTAGTAGAAGATTAGGAACCCTAAGCCCTGGTGCGCTAGGAAAATCTTCCTCACCCTAGGCTCGTGTGTGAGTGACGATCCTTTGATTTTTATACGTCCTAGTAGAAGATTAAGAACCCTAAGCCCTGGTGCGCCAGGAAAAACTTCCTCACCCTAGGCTCGTGTGTGAGTGACGATCCTTTGGTTTTTGCACGTTTTAGTAGAAGACTAAGAACCCTAAGCCCTGGTGCATCAGGTAAATCTTCATAATTCTAGGTTCGTGTGTGAGTGATGACCCTTCGGTTCTCTCAAGCTCTAAAAAGTAAGCACCCTAAGCCCTGGTGCGCCAGACTGATCCACTTAACTCTAAGTTCGTGTGTGAGTGACGACCTTTCAGTTCTCGCGAGCCCTAAAAACTAGGAACCCTATGCCTTGGTGCGCCAAGAAAACCCAACACGTCATAGTAGAAGACTAGGAACCCTAAGTTATGGTGCGCTAAGCACATTTTTATTATTTTGTGTTAAGTTTTTTTTGAAAATCAAAAAAAAAAATCCTCCATTTAGAATTCATGTTTTGCCCATTTTACCCTAATTTCCTAGATGTTTGAAAATTTTTCCCAAATTTTTCTAGAAGTTTCAAATTTTTTCCCAAATTTTCTAGGTTTTTCTCTAATTTTCTAGGACTTTTCCTTAATTTTTTAGGATCTTCTGAAATTTTTTCTAATTTTCTTAGATTTTTGAAAAAAAAATTTCCAAAAGTTTTCTAGGATTTTTGAAAAACTTTTCTATGATTTTTGAAAATTTTCTTTAATTTTTCTAAAATTTTTGAATTTTTTTTTAATTTTTCTAAGATTTTTGAAATATTTTTCCAAATTTTTCTAGGAGTTTTGAAAAAAATTTCCCTAACTTTTCTCGGATTTTTGAAAATTTTGCCCTAATTTTCTAAGGTTTTCTAGGATTTTCGGAAACTTTTTCTTAAATTTTTGAAAAAATTCCCTTAATTTTCTAGGATTTGTGATTTTCGACAAAATTTGCCTCTAATTTTTAGATTTTTTAATAAAAAATTCCCATCTTAGATTTTTATGCCCCAAAAATCAATCCTTTAATTTTTATGTTCTTTCGAAAAAAAAAAATAAAAATAAAAAATCAAGACCTTTTTATTTATTTATAATTTTTGCTAAAATAATCGCCCATTTATTTGATTGTATCTAAACATTAGCCCTAATGTCCATATTAATTTAATGTCCATTGCACGGGTACCTAAGCTAAATTTTACATGTCCAAATCTCAAAATATTATGCGCAAGTTATCACATATATCATATCATAGTATCATCATATCACATCGCATCATCATATCACAGGGGAATCCTAGGCATACGTCTATGTTTGCGAGATATTATATAAACATGCTGTGATATTGAAACAGTAAGGATAAGGAACTTACCAATGGATGCTGGCGAGACATGTGCTGATCAGGCTCCCGTAGAAGGACATCAACAGTAATTGCATCAGTGGGTGGCTCGTAACGCCGCATCCCACCCAGAACTAGGCCCTGGGGGACCGGGATGGATGTGTGCGGATCGAAATGCGTTGGATGGCTCTCCCCAGCGTGTGGATGGAGGAAAGCGGCCATCTCGGCCTCAACAGTAGCGTTTGCAGCTGCCTGTGCCTCCTCCTCAGCGGCACGTCGAGAGGCACGCTCTGCCTCAAACACAAGGGCATCAATCTCACCTAGCGTAGTGGAAGGCTGAGTGGTGGTGACCCCGCCGGCAGAAAAGCTGGAGGTCGTGCCCCCGAGAGTCCCTATGACGGAACTCTTATTTGCTGAAGAACCTCTTATGGCCCCCGCGATGTCCTCAAGATGTTCGTGGCCCGCCATGTCAAAGGAAAGCAAGAAGATGACGGGAAAGCAAGAGGGAGTTTGAGAGAGTTTGGAGGGAAAAGGGCTAGAGAGAGAGTAAGAGTGTGAGGAATGAGGCCTGATCCGCGCGCCTCAAACTCTCTCAAACTCTTCATGTTGGAAGGGTTTTGAGCTAGCGACCGCCATGTCGGACGGATTTTATCTCGGCGGCCGCCAGGTTATCAACGGTCATATCATCAGTTTTGGGGTTTTAGAGGAGCTGTTTGGGGATTTTTTATTTGTTCTTATTTATTTTTAGTGTTTATTTTATTTGTGTCTATTTTATGTGATTATTTTCTTTTTGTGCGTATTGACTTCGTGTGTGTTATTTTCAAAAGTATTTTGTTAGCAAAAATAATTTTTCTTAAAAATAATTTTTAGACCATTTTCTTATTTTGTGTATGTTTTCGGGGGCTTTTCAAAAATAATTTTAAAATCTTAGGTGCTTTCCAAAAATACTTCAAAAATTTTTTTTTGTTTTAAATTTGCGTATTTTTCTTCAAAAATAATTTTGTGCGTTTTACACAAATAATTTGTGTATTTTTGCTTAAACCCTTGTCTTTTCGTGGTGTTCTCTTATGATGAAAATAATTATAAAAAGTCTTCGACCCGACTTTTTAAATATTTTTATCTTGTTTTCGTTCCGAATTTTTAAGTCTTGACTCGACCTATTAATTCGTGATTTTCTTCCGATAAATTTAATTTTAAGCCGTGACTTGGCTTTTAATTATTTTTATCTCATCTTTCGTCCCGAGTTTTTAGGTTTTCACTCGACCTATTAATTCGTGATTTTTTTCCTGATAAATTTAATTTTAAGCCGTGACTTAACTTCTAATTATTTTTATTCCGTGTTTTGTCCCGAATTTTTAGATTTTGACTCGATCTATTCATTCGTGATTTTATTCCTATAAATTTGATTTTATACCGTGACTTGGCTTTTAATTATTTTTATCCCGCGTTTTGTCCTGAATTTTTAGGTCTTGACTTAATCTATTTATTCGTGGTTCTCTCCTGATAAGGATGGTTTCAAAGTCTAGACCTGACTTTTTGGTTATTCTTATCCCATTATCGTTTCGGGTTGTTAAGTCTTGACTCGACCTATCAATTCGTTGTTGCTTTCCTGGTTAAGATAATTTCTAGAATCTTGACTCGATTCTTTTAGTTATTTTATCTCCAGCCGAGTTCTTAGATCTTGACTCGATCTTTGACTTGTCTGTTTGCGCTCCCTTTAGATCTCAACTCGGTCTTTAGGATTTGTTTGATCATATCGATGTTTGTACCAGTGTCTGCATTATGTTAGCATTTATTCATGTTAGCATCCGCATCATGTTTAGCATCTTGTATCCGTGCATTTGTCCCGGGAACTACGTTTTGGTTTGATCCATAGCAAAGGACTACGTAGGAAGCTCGATGAAAATTCAAGTACGACCAACGTCATATGCATGATTGTGCGTTTGTGGCCTAAGATTGACGGTTCGGTCAAATTGTTGTTATCTCTAGATCTTTGATATATCTTTCATCATGCGTTGCTATGCAAGTTATATCAAAGAGGGGCCACTGTAGACACCCCAATTTAACCATGCCCAATCTTAGGTGAATCCAATAATAAAAATAGTTAGAATGGTGCCTCAGTACGTTCCTCGGGAAATGATCCAAGCTTGGTATTTGAACCCAATCATCAAAACCTTTAAACCAATAAAATCTTTTTGAACCACCAACTCCAATGTGGCGACAGCTAATAGAATCATTTGAAAACTTTCACTTTTTGTGGCGACCGCCATGTTCATTGTGGCGACCGCTAATAGAACTTCTTGGAAACCCTAGCCAAAAGTGGTAACCGCCAACTTGCATTGTGACGACCGCCAATAGAACTTCTTAGAACCTTTTTAATTGTGGCGACCGCCAACTCATAACCCGGTAATCGCCAAGTTCAAATGGCCTGATGTGTCCCAAAACGTGTCAGCCTTTCATTGGTTGAGGAATTCTATAAATATCGTACCTCCTGGTATCTTTTCAAGATAGAATTTTAGAGAGAAAAGCTCTGCCAAGTCGCCGAGCAATTTCGAGCCCCGACGCTGAAACCCTACCGAGGTACCGAGAGCCGAACCTCTGACGCTAACATTGAAATCCTAACTTGGATCTTGAGGATTGGGCTGTTGACACCATTCCCTGACTCGAGGAGTCTTTTGCAATCCAGGTACTTTATTTGGATTCCTGGCCCTTCTAACTACATTTTCTACCCCTTTGGAGTAATCGGATTAATTTTATTGTTTATTTCTTTTACATTGTTTATATAGTTATTTTAATGATTAGAATTCATTTTTAATGAATGTGTTTAGCTTGTTTAATTTTTCTTAACTTGTTTACTTGAAAAGTAGTTATTTTTGTTTATTTAATTACTTGCATTTAAGCTTATTAAATCATTAAATAGTATTAATATAATTTAGCAATATGACTAACGATGTCGTTATTGTTATAATCAAAGTACTTATATATACATGATTGTAATTGTTAATATTACACCCATTTAATTTTAGTATTTCATTTTATTTTTTTTTATGTTAGTTTAATGTTGTAGCATTTCATTTCATTTTCTTTTTCTTTTAGCATTTGTTTAATGTTCATTTCCTAGTATTTATTTTCTTTTCAGTTAGTGTAATTTCTTTTTTCAGCATTTTCTTTTCTTTTCTTTTCTCTTTATTATTAGTTTTATTTTTTTATTCTTTTGTCCTTTTCTTCTTCTTTAAATGTTAGCTTAAATTTTTTATATTATTTTTCTATTTTGTTAAAATTTAAAAATTACAAAAAGTCTTTTAAGCTAGTGTAATTTTATTCTCTTTTGTTTTCTTTTCCTTCTATTTTCTTTTGTCTCTTTTAAAATATAAAATATTAATAGTTAAGTTTTCTTTTTAGTAGTTTAAATAAACATTTTCTAACATTTTCATTTTAGCATAATTTTCTTTTGTAAACTTTTTTTCTTTATTTTCATTTTCTTTAAAATCTTTAATTTTTCTTTTGTCATAAATTTTTTATCTTTAATTTCTTTGTTAGTAAGCTTTTTTTTTAATATAAGATTTTTATGCATCTTTTATTTTACATTTAGTATTTTTTTAAATTAAATATTCATCATGTTAATGATAACTTAGTTTACTTTGATAATATGTATGTTTTAGTTACTTTCTTTAAATGCATGTTTAAATTAGAGACTTTTAGTATATTTTTGTTCTTTTATTTGAATCGTGCTAGTTTAAATTATTTTAATAATATCACATGCGGATTTACTCCATGTATCATTTAGTTAGAAATTGCATGTCGTAGAATTTAAGATTTTATTTTTCTTTCTTGTTTGCTTTGGTTTGGAGTTCTATATGCATATACTATGTATTTTCTTTATTTGATTTTGAATATTCTCTCTTTGTCTCCATTTTCTTTATTTGCATGTATTTGAGAAATCTTTATTTACATGCTTTTGCGAACGGGATTCATAACATCTTTCTCGATTCGTACTTTAACCCTCGAACCCTATTTTTTCTAGTTAACATTTTAAATATCAGTAGCCATTTTTGATTTTTTTTTATTTTTATCAAAAATAAAGTGGTGACTCTATTTTTAACAAAAAATAGTTTTTAAAATTTGACTTTCAAGGTGTTAAAATATTTTCTAAACAGTTGTTGAATTCTCACATTTTTGACAATTTTCAAAATTTCAAAATCACAGCGCCACAGTAGCAACATGAAAAGATTCACTTAGATATACACCTTCTGCATGAATATCATACAGGATAAGTTGGAGATCTCGAACTTGTCCAATGACTGGCTTGGAATTCACCATCTTATAATTCAAAAATTTGCCAACGACGAATTTCTTTGCACCGGCATCCTTTATCTTATATTTGTGGTTTAATGATTTCCACAGTTCCATTGTCGTTTTGATTGAACTATACACATTGTCCAGAGTGCTATCCAATCCATTGGGGATATAATTCTGACACAAAAAGTTAGCATGTTTCCATGTATTCACTGCAACAACCACCTGTCGGTCGGTTTCACCTTCAGTTAACGCTGGAGCATCCTCACGTAGGAATCTAGCCGAATTCAGAGTAGTAAGATAGAACAACATTTTATGTTGTCATCTCCTAAAATCAGTTCCATCGAACTTTTTTGACTTTTTTCTGTGATTCACCGGGACTGTCGTAATGATACTCGCTATCACCGAAGGTGCAACCGGAATAGGGATAGGGGAAACATAAATAGTAACAACAGTAGTTTTAACATTTTTAGATGCCATATTTAATAAACTGTTATAACAGAACAACACAAATAAAGCTATTTTAGAAATCTAGAAAAAGAATTTATTTTTCCTTCAAAACTGCAATAAAACTGCAGATAAACTTTTTATTTTTTTTAAGCTGAAAAAAATCTGTACAATGTAGATTTATTTGCAGAAAACTATTTTATACCACAAACTAGAAATAATTTCAACACAAATAAAAAACTGAACTTAATAAACAGTATTTAATCTAAAAAACTGTTAAATTTACAGAATTTAATAAACTGTACTCACAATTAAAATAGAATATAATATGTTCAATAGTTTTAGAAAACTATAACCGAAAATATAAAACCAGATTAGGAATTTTTTTGTTTTAAGATTGTTAGAATAAATAATAACAGAAAATAATATGTTTTAATAAACTAATAGCAAGTACAAGAAAAAAAACAATAAACAGAAATTGAAAATAAAACAGTGACGATAAATAAACTATTTTAGAATGAACAGAAAGCAAAAAATAAAATCTATAAGCACTGAAATTGAAAAACTTGATACAGCATAGATTGATAGAGGCTTGTGTTTGACACGATTTCTTTAAGACAAAAATGCCCTCGCTTCGATGCTTCAAGTTGACAGAGTATGTCTCCCACAATACAACGATCAGTAACCTTTTGAAGCAGCACAACAATAAGACGGCTCAGCGAACTAGAAAGCTATGTCTGAATCTCTCTCTCGGGAATAAAGCAAAATGCAGAATTGTAGAATCGTGAACGATGCAGAAGCAACGAAGGAGGGGAGGAAAGCATATTGAATATATGGTGTACCAAGATGGTAGAGTTGTAGCCTTTAAATAGGTGTGGCTGGTGTCTATTCGCACTGACCCGAACAGTTATGAACTCGGTCTGGTCTGGCAGTTAGACCGCCCAACAGACGCGACCCAAAAATTGAATCCAATGGTTAGTTTCTAACCCGACCCACAACCCATAGAGCCCGAGCCCGAGCCCGAGCCCGAGCCTGAGCCTGACCCCGAGCCCGATCTGGCTCGGCTCAGCACGGTCGGTCGATCGGTCGAACGGGCGGGCGACGGCGGCAGCGCGCGTGCGCACGTGTGGGGTTTAGATTGAACCCACCGTTTGGTACGTCCTCCCCCTTTCACAAAATTGGGTACCCTCAAGGGGCACACCCCTTAGGCCACACTTGGCTTATATAAACCACTCAACAACCCTTCTCCCAACCAATATGGGATGGAGCATAAGTTACCCACTTTTGCCAACTTTAATGGTACACTTTTGGAGTCAATTTCTCCTTCACCCGTTAACGATTTTGAACACCAAAAAATTCATGATTAAACTACTCATGGAGAGGAACGTATTAGGATTTGAAATGATCAAAAAAGATTAAATCAATTCAAAGTTAATCAGCTTCAAAGTTAGCTAAAATTATGTTCAAAAAAGTTCAAAACCCACTTATTTTTTCAACAACCCCCTCCATATGAATGGAATTTAGCAGAAAAATAAATGCAACAAGATGCAGACACAGAGAGAGTTCAATAAAAGAAAAATTATGCATTTGATAGGTAGCATTTGCCTTTGAACCTTCCCTTGTGAGAAATTATCGAACTTCCTGGTTAATCAGCGAACATGATATCTTGAACTGTTCTGCCGTTTGTGTAAGCTAAGATAACATAGTTCACACATAATCTTTTTAGCACATCTTGATTCTCACAGTTGTGTTCATTTCAGCCCTAAACATGCTTGGTCATTCTTGAATGCTCTAGAGAATTTAGCTTAAACAATTCTCATAGAACCGGCCCAGTTCACACTCATATAGGTGATTCTTATTAAGAGTATCCTGTCATACCTTACTTGGATATCCAAGCTCTAAGAATCATTAAAAGCATAACTTATTCTTAAACATGCTGCAGACATCACTATTTCATCATAGAAATGGGTAGGAGTTAATCTCCCTAGTGATTCTCCTAGAGTCACACATAATTCGGTTGTCCCATTGAACCTAAATCTTGAGATCTCCAGTAAGCTAGGATGAATTGCCATTACAGTGTCTCTTTAATAATAGGCTTTAGTCTCATTCCCCTCGATGACCAATTCACTTGCTCTTTGGTCAAACCTTTGGTTAACGGATCCGCGATATTATCTTTTGACCTTATGTGCTTAATGGATGTAATTTCACTTGAGAGCAGTTGTTTAACGGTATTATGTCTACGATGTATATGTCGTAACTTACCATTATACAAATTACTCTGTGCCCTTCCAATTGCAGATTGACTATAACAATGAATGCAAATTGCTAGCACAGGTTTAGGCCACTTTGGCACACTTTTGGAGTTAATTTCTCATTCACCTGTTAACGGTTTTAAACGCCACAAAATTCATGATTAAACTACTCATGGAGAGGAACATATTAAGACTTGAAAGTATCAAAAAAGATTAATCCAATCCAAAGTTATTTAGCTTCAAATTTAGCTAAAATCATGTTTAAAAAAGTTTAAAACCCACTTATTTTTCCAACACTATCAACCCAAACCAAACAGGCAATAGGTGTTCTTTTAGCTCCACCAACTTCTGAATTTCTTAAGGATAAATTATAGTAACCTACTTTCAGGTTTCTTGTAGATTCCCTCACATTCCTAACATTTCCTATCAACATTGTTGCGATAACTCTCTTAATACATATATTAATTTTACCATATTGTCTTTTACCATTCAAAGCACGAGGCGATACAAAGATTAAAATCGAGAACTTCTAAATACATAAAAGAAAGGGTGACTTTGGTTTTAGTCTCATTTAGATTACTTGTTTTGGAATAAGTCCTAACTAAAGATTAATGCTTCACTAAGTCCTATTCCTTTTTTTTTTGTTTATGTTGAAATTACCACTAAACAGGATCTAAAGAAACAAGAGAGAATCTCCTGCTTGCTCAGTTTCTCTTTCTTCCTTGTCTGCCTCACCATACCAATCTTCGTCGGATCGAGCATATTCATCTCTAGCTGTAACTTGTCAAGAAGATATTGAAGACATTGAAGTCCAGGGAGGCAATGGACTCTAAGTCACCATGAAGGCAGAGACGATGGTGGTGGTGGTGGTGGTAACGATGGTGGTAGTGTTAGGGTTGGTATACTGAAAATCATATTTTTAGTATTTAATTTTATTTTAATAAAATTAAATTTTCTATTTTATGAGAATTCATATGAGTAATGTATGTATATCATTTCTTTGTTATGTATGGATGTCTAATATTCTATATAGTATTTAATTTAGTGTGTAGAGTACGGCTTACACACAGAAGATCAGATTTTAGGTTCTTACAGAATATAAGTTTTATGTTCACAGTTTAGATGGAAATAGGCATACCATCGGTACGACTGTGGCACAGAATTTTAGTACGCCTGTCTTGGTTACGGGGAACAGATAAGAGCGTCGTCTATTGTTTCGACTCTCTGTGCCAGTACACTTTGTGTATTAAACGGAACATTTAGAGTAATTAATTTTATACTGACTTTATAAGTTAATTCACAACCCAAAATTATTATGAATAGTGTTTATCCTCTTAATTCCAAAGTAATTATTGATTTCCATATATTTAATATTCGTTATTTTGATTCATTAGAAGGTGCGATCTTATATGGGTCTATATTCCCGGTGAATTGGATAGCGATGTTATTTATATGACGAATATTAATTATTGACAAAATCCACGTCCTAAATAATCGGGATTGACGATACCCCTTTAAGAATGCTTATAAGTTTTGACCGGACCAAACCCCGCAGGTGAATTTAATTATTTGGCAGTCGAATAAATTAAGTGGAAGGGTTTAAGAAATATCAAGATACTGATTAAATTAAATTATCAGTAATTAAATGTAATTAGCGGGTATCGAAAATCTTAAGTTGAGAGAAATACTAAGCATTTAATAACAAGAGCTCAATGTAAAAAGGTCTTGAGATTATGGGTCAGAGTGCAATTATAATTTTTTAGTAGTGTAAACATAATTCAGTGTTTTATAAAAATTGCAGGAACCGCTGTATGTCTTTCCATAATTGGAGGAACCTCTAGTAAGTGTCTGTGTTTCACTTGAAGTCTAACTCATAATTATTCCCCAGGTCCCTGTTATAACCCTATATATATGTGGGTAGATTGAACCAATTTTGATAGATTTCATATCATTATTATTAAGATATTATTTTTGTCTTTCAAAACTTAAATATATCAGGGTTCTATCGTTACGAGTTTTCGGAGGATCATAACTCACACTACGTTTGAGGATCGCATTAGGGAATACGGTAGAAGATTTGGCTAAAATTTCAACTCAAAATCAAATCGTAGTTGAAGAATAGATCAACAAAAGGTATTCATCTAAATTAACTTTAGTTGCACAAGTTTTATTTTGATCGTTCTTCGTCAAAAATTTTATCTAGAACCCGTTTCGGCGTTCGCCCGTCTAGTTAATTTTTTACTAAAAATTATTTTTAAAAATAATGATCTTAGCAGTATTGCCTCCAACAAATTGGTATCAGATGTTGGGAGAATTTCCAACGCCGACATAAAATTCATGCTCGGGGATCCAGAAAATACATCTTTATTAAGCTTTCAACAAATTACATAAATCTGAAATTTACAAAGAATGAAATAACAGGAATAATAAAAACGAATTTGCAAACCGAGTCCTGCAATCGCAGTTTCCTTAAGAATGATTCGCCGCTTACCGAGGGTGTTGTAGGAATTTCACCGGCGTCACTCTCCCAGGATAAAACGGCTCCTACGATCTCTGGAACACCTC
>JAOTRH010000002.1:7787138-7801768 GCA_034768845.1 Heliamphora exappendiculata
ACTTATTTTTGTATTTAGTAATTTTTTATTTTTTAATTAGAAATTTTTAAATAAAATTTTGTAATTAAACAAAAAAATATTAAAAAAACTGTTTCAACAGTACTTCTGTTTGAAAAGTAAACGAAAATTAACTTTTAGATTTAAGTGTTACATAAATAAAAATGTAAAGGAGTGCAGTGATATTTCAGATAATAGAGGGGGTGTCAGTGTTATTACTCTTAAATAGAAGGGGTGTATGTGTAATTTATCCACTATTTTGATTGTGCAAGTTATAGTATTTTTTAATTTTCTATTTGAAAATATTATTACTGTATATATGTCTACTAAAAAATTTGAATCAGGATATTTGAAACGTCAAAAGAAAAAAAAATAGAAAAATTGATTCAATCTAAAAAAAGAAGATCTTGACAAATTGTTTACTAGCAACAAACAAAATATAACAAAAAATAAAAATAAAGCAGTAAATGATACTAAGCTAAATGATGATAAGGAAAGTACAAATGATACACAAACATGTATTGTAACAATACCAATGCAGAACATCAACAAAATTTAAATGAAGAAAAAATAATACTACAAAAAAGTGATAACGTAAATAAGTTTGGTGATAATAAAACATATAATATAACAATACTTGAAGAACAAAAATTTTTTTTAGAAGAAACTAAAAAAATTAGTTATTCATGTAATGAAATTCCTATAAATATTTATGATCCAAGTCAATAGAAAAATATTGATACAAAACTAAGAGATTTATTAATTAAAAAGGTCCAACAAAGAAAACAATCAAAAATTTCCTATAGATGAAACATTTAGACATTTTTCCACTACATATTATATTCAAAAATTACCAAATGAAAAGAAGCATGATAGAAAATGACTTATTTATTCAAAAAATACGGATAGAATATTTTGTTTTTGTTGTAATTTATTTAGTTCAAAATCTAGTACAAGTCAACTAACTAACGAAGGAACTAGAAATTGAAACAATCTTGGGACTAAGCTTAAAAGTCATGAATTAACGAACGAACTATTATAAACATGAATAATTAGAATGACTTAGAATTAAGATTGTTACAAAATAAAACTATTGATAAAAATGTCCAAGAACAATTAATAAAGAAGGAGAACATTGGAAAAAAGTGTTATTAAGAATTATAGTTATCATTAAGATATTTTGTCAAAATAATTTGGCATTTCGAGGAAGTAATAAAAAGATCAAGAAAATAATGCAAATATTTTAAGTTTAATAGAAATTGTTAGTGATATTTTTAATATTAATTAAGTTAATTGAATATATTTATGGATGATGAAGATGTTTATGGAAGATGAATGTAATTATCAAAGTAATATGTATATACATAAATGCATGAATGTTATTATTAAATGAATATTATTTATTCGTGAATGTTAATATGTATATACATGAATGTTATTTATTCTTGTTCATCTCCCATTCATGAATAGATGTATCTAGCCAATCATCCATTTATGAACTTATCTTTTTATTCTCTCATCTTTCTCCCTATAAATAACTCGACATTCATTTCGTTTTAAGCGTGAAAAAAAAAACACATTTCCTATGTAAAATACTTCAGAGATTATGGGCCAAAGAAGGGTATTCTTGTTGGTGGAGTTTTGGGTTCTACAACTTATGCAGAGTTTGTTTGAGTCATATAACGATCAGTTGGGCTGTTGTATCATGGGGGAGACAAGTCAAATTTTAAAGTCTGCTGCATCGGTCTCGGGTATTGCCAACCGCAGAGGGCTTAAATCTCCTTATAGAGAGCGAGATATCCGCGCTTCAGCATGTTCTGGTGCTGCTTGTTTTTCTAATTATTGTACTTAAAAAATATCAATTTATTGGTATTTTGCTAACAATTTTAAGGAGATTAAAAAATAGAGCAAGCACCAGAAAAAATAAATGAAGGCACTGGCGATCTCAATAAGACATTTCGTTTCAAGGGAGCTCATTTCAAGAGGTGAAAAGAAAAGGTTCTTTTCTACCTTAGCCTTCTCAAGGTAGCTTACATTCTCACCGAAAAGAATCCAATCAAAATTGCTACCGAGGAGATAACTGACGTAGAATATGAAACCCATGTAGAGAAAGTGGAGAAATACAACTAAGATGAGCATAACTGTCGTTATTATCTTTTGAATTGTCTTGCGGATCATTTTTATGATTACTATGATACAACTTACTCTTCTGCTAAGAAAATTTGAAAAACTTTACAAAGTAAATATGATACTAAAGAGGTAGGTGCAAAGAAGTATGCTACTAGCCGATTTTTTCGTTATCAAATGGTAGATGGAAAGTCCGTTGTAGAGCAAGTTCAAGATTTTCATATGATAGTTGCAGAAATGAGATCCGAAGACATTAAGATTGGAGACAATCTTGTGGTGGCATGAATCATTGACAAATTTCTACCGTTGTGGAGAGAATTTCAAAAGTCAATGCGCCACAAGTAAAATAAGACATCTCTAGAGACTTTGACCACACGCATCCGCGTGGAGGAGGAGGCTAGAGGCTAAGATGCACTAATGACACAAGAGGACGATAGACATTCCACAAAAGTAAATTTAGTTTCTGCAAATAATAACAACTTACCCAAAAATCAATTTTCTAAGAATGCTTATATGAAACCAAATAAAAAGAACTTCAAAAATCGTGGTAAACCTCACTTTAAAGGTAACCAGAAA
This sequence comes from Heliamphora exappendiculata, assembly GCA_034768845.1. Lineage (NCBI taxonomy): Eukaryota > Viridiplantae > Streptophyta > Magnoliopsida > Ericales > Sarraceniaceae > Heliamphora > Heliamphora exappendiculata. Next base: position 7,789,839 of record JAOTRH010000002.1, read on the forward strand.
AATATGAACCAAGGGCCCCCTCCATAAAATCAACATTATACTGGATGTTTTATCTGTGGCAAGAGTGGGCATATAGCTTGAGTTTGCAAGTTCCGGAAGCGTGGCTCTTTTTCTCATGCCAACGTTACCGATGAGCCATTTGTGGCGATGATTATAGATATTTTTATGGTGCAATCTATGGAAGGGTGGTGGGCAGACTCTGGTGCTAACAGGCACGTTTGCTATAACAAAGATTGGTTCAAAGTATACATTCCCTTCAATGAAGAAAAATCAATTATGCTTGGTGATTCTAGTAAAATCAAGATTCTTGGGAGTGGTGAGGTAGATTTGAAGTTCATCTCTAGATGAGTGCTTACTTTGAAAGATGTGCTTTACACTCCATTCATGAGAAAGAATTTGGTGTCGAGTTATCTTCTCAATAAGGCTGGTTTCAAGCAAACTATGAAATCTGATCAGTATGTGATAGCTAAAAAAAAAATTGTGAGTAAGGGTTATGCTTGTGATGGAATGTTCAAATTGAACATTGAGATTAACAAACCATCTGCTAGTTCTATTTACATGTTGTCTTCTTTAAATTTCTGGTATGCTCGCTTGTGTCATATTAATAGTAGATATGTGAGAATCATGAGTGGTCTCAGATTAATTCCCAAATTGACAAAAAAAATTAAAAAATATGAAATTTGCAGTCAAGCAAAAATAACATAACGGTCTCATAAAAGTGTTGAAAGAACTACCGAATTGTTAGAACTAATTCATACTGATTTATGTGAATTTGAAGGAATTTTAATCCGTGGTGGAAATAGATATTTCATTACTTTTATTAATGATTTTTCAAAATATACTTATGCATATATTTGCTAAAAAATAAAAGTGATGCTTTAAGAAGTTTAATATTTTCTTTCAAGAAATTAAAAATCAATTCGGTAGAAAGATAAAAAGAATTAAAGGTGATAGAGGTCAAGAGTATGAATTTTTTGAATTCAACTCGTTTGTTCAGTTTTTGTGAATTATTCATGAGATTACACCACCATACTCACCCGCTTCAAATGGTGTGGCTGAAAGAAAAAATAGAACATTGATTGATTTGACAAATGCCATACTTATTAATTCATGTGTCCCTCAAATCTTTGGGGTGAGTCAGTTTTGACTGCTTGTTATGTGTTAAATAAAGTGGCACATAAAAAGACTAAAATCACACATTTTGAAAAATGGAAGGGTATAAAAAGACTAAAATCACACATTTTGAAAAGTGGAAGGGGCATAAGCCAAATTTGAGACACTTAAGAATTTGAGGTTGTTTAGCTTTTGTGAGACTTGTAGATCCTAAAAGACCAAAATTGAGAGAAAAAACTACCACGTGTTTTTTTGGATATGCAGTAAATAGTACAACTTATAGATTTTTAGATATAAAAAATAATATTATTTTTTAATCAGGTGATGCCATTTTTCATGAAGAAAAATCTGCTTTTAAATCTAGAAATAGTGGAGTTCAAATACTTTCTGAAAATATTTCAATTGAACCGAACCCTTTTAACCCTCTTTTTCAAAATTAAGAAAATATTGATGCTGAGTTTAGAAGAAGTAAAAGAGCTAAAGTTGAAAAAGATTTTGGCCATGATTTCTATGTTTTTAATGTAGATGACTCCTCTCTTAGTTTACAAGAAGTTTTAATATCACCTGATGCTATTTTTTGGAAAGAGGCTATAAATGATTAAATGAATTCACTGGTTTCTAATCAGACATGAAAATTGGTAGATTTACCACCAGGTTTTAAAACCATTGGGTGTAAATGGGTTCTTGGAAAAACTAAAACCGAATAGAACTATTGATAAATATAAAGCAAAACTTGTTGCAAAAGGTTTTAAATAATAAGCCGATCTTGACTTTTTTGATACTTTTTCTCCGATTACTCGTGTAACATCCATTAGACTGCTAATTGTAGTGGCTGTAATTTTTTATTTGAAAATTCACCAAATGGATGTAAAAATAGCCTTTTTAAACGGGGATCTAGATGAAAAAATTTATATGGAATAGCCCGAAGGTTTTGTAGAGTCTGGACAAGAAAGAAAGGTGTGTAAAGCTTAAAACAAGCTCCCAAACAGTGGCATGAGAAATTTGATTCCTGTATGACTGAAAATGAGTACAAATCTAATGAATGTAAATAGTGCATCTACTATAAATCTTGTGACAATTCACATATGATTATTTGCCTCTATGTAGATGATCTGTTGATTTTTTAATCTAATTTGCATATTATAAATGAGACAAAAAATCTGTTTAGTAGACATTTTGATATGAAAGATCTTGGAGGGACTAATTTTATTTTAGGAATGAAAATCACTAATACTAGTGATGAAATTTTTCTTGATCAGTCGCATTATGTTGAGAAAATTTTGAGAAAAATATAACTTTTATGATTGCAAGCATGTAGCTACTCCTTTTGCTGTTAGCACACATCTTTTGCTGTTAAAAATGATAATGAGGTAATTAATCAAAAGGAGTATGCTAGCATGATTGTGAGTTTGCGATATGCGACTCATTGTACTATACCTGGCATTGCTTATGCAGTGGGAGTACTTAGCAGATTTACTAGCAAGCCAAGTGTTGATCATTGGCATGCCATGGAAAGAGTAATGAAATATTTATATAGTACCAAAACTTATGGCTTGTTTTATAAAAAATATCATGCTGTACTTGAGGGATATAGTGATACCGATTGCAATACTTTGTCAGGTGTTTCTCTCTCTACCACATGTTATATTTTTACACTAGGTGGTGGTGCAATATGCTGGAAGTCAAAAAAACAAACTATTATTGCTAATTCAACTATCGAAGCTAAACTTATAGCTTTAACTTTAGCATGTGAGGAGGCGAATTGGTTACGAGATTTGTTGCATGAAATTCCATTATGAGAAAAATCAATTCCTCATGTGCTAATTCATTGTGATTGCACTGCCGCAATTGGTATAGTGAATAGCCGTTATTACAACGATAAATCCAGACCCATAAGAAGAAAACACAATACTGTGAGATCTTATTTGAGTAGTGGCATCATAAATGTGGATTATATAAAATATTGTGATAATCTTGTAGATCCATTCACCAAGGCCTTGGCAAGAGAAAGGGTCTATAGTACATCGAGGGAGATGGGACTTAAGCCCATACAATCATGAACCACGTATGAAGATACGCAACTCGGGGACCAGAGATCCTACAATCGGGTTCAATGGGACAAACGAATCATAAGGTGTCAGAATAAAAATGCACTATTTTTTGTCCATCCCTATGGTGTGGTGCATTTATCCTATAATGTTTGGAGGGGTGAGCTTTTAAAAAAGCTCTTAACGAAAATCTATTGCTCGTATGAGTGGGGTGCTAAAATTACAGGAGCACTATTGACGAATTTTGCCTATGTGAGTGTGGAAGTGGGGCCGCTTCCTATGAGATTAGAGCTTAATCTCAAACGCACTCATAAAAATTGGGATTAGCACAAGGCCGTAATGCGCTAGCTAATAAAGCTCATGCCAACACCTGGATTATTATGTGTGAACATGAATTCTTTATTTCACATGAGAAGTCATAATTCAATGCAGAACACACTACTGACTCTGGAATAGAGATTGCTATCTCACTAGTGAAGGTTCAATGCAGAGTACACCTTCATGATGCATAATAGTTCCTCTTTGCCCGATAATCTTTTTTTTCTTTTTTATAAAAATTTAAAATGAGTGGGGGAATGTTGATGATATTTTTAATATTAATTAAGTTAATTGTATAAATGGTGAAGACTAATGATTTTCATATATGGAAGATAAATATATTTATGAAAGATGAATATATTTATGGAAGATGAATGCTATTATTAAAGTAATATATATATACATAAATGTATGAATGCTATTATTAAATGATTGTTATTTATTCATGAATATTAAAATGTATATACATGAATGTTATTTATTCTTATTCATCTCCCATTTATTAATGGATGTATCTGGTCAATCATTCATTTATGATCTTATCTTTTCATTCTCTCATATTTCTCCCTATAAATAACTCAACATCCATTCCGTTTCAAGTGCGAAATAAAAATCAAAACAACGTTTTTCATGTAAAATACTTCAGAGATTACGGGCCAAAGAAGGGTGTTCTTGTTGGTGGAGTTTTAGGTTCTACAACTTATGCAGTGTTTGTTTGAGGCACACAACGATTAGTTGGGCTGTTGTATCATGGGGGAGACAAGTCAAATATTAAAATCTGCTGCATCGGTCTCGGATTTTGCCAATCGCAGAAGGCTTAAATCTCCTTAAAGAGAACGAGATATCTGCACCTCAGCATATTCTGGTGTTGCTTGTTTTTTTTCTTCTAATTATTGTACTTTAAAAATATCAATTTTTTGGTATTTTCCAACAATTCAAATCTCACGTTGTCGAGGGTCAAAGAATTGATTTGGTTGTGCCAATTGTTTATACGCACAATCTGGTGTCATTTGTGAGAACGAATGGTCCTTGACAATAATGAACTAAACTCCCTCAAGGGTCTTGAGAAGTCAAAATGAGTGGCAAGACACACCCTAAGTTTTTGCCCCAGTTGAAGACAAGATAGTTGTGATATTCTACTTCCAAGACTAGCGAGGCACATCCCTCCTGTAGTGAGAAAGAAAGAATGAAGAATATGATGGTGCGACGAGATAGGATTATAGATGACTTAGAAGAAAGAATGCAATGCTAAGATAGGGAAATCGATGAACTCCGACAACATATCGAAGGATTCAACGCACAGAGGCATTCTCGGATAAAGCATGTACTAGAGCGAGAAAGGGGCCCAAGAAACATTGGAGTCCGGGAATCTTGCAATCATAATCACCCATAGAGACGAAGGGTGGAGTTTGTTGATTCCGAACTACGAGAAAGCTAGAAGAGCACTGGACACAAAGAGAACCCTGGGGAGCTAAGTGTTCGGTTGGCTCATCAGCACAAGGCAACGGTCGATCAAGACCTTCGAGTTTGGCTAGAAAAGTGGATGGATGTTAGGATCCTATAGGCTGGGAGCCGAACAGCGTAAGGTGTAACAATGAAGGCAATAGAGAAGATCTTGGTCTCTTCTCTAGCCGAAGAGATCAAAGACGTTGACCCTCCTCAAGAATTTTCCCAATTAAAGTTTGAGATGTATGATGGGAAGTCAAATCTAGTGAGCTATATACATCATTACAGATAAGTCACGACGCTCTAGAGTGGTAATGGTGCACTGCTTTGAAGTGGGCATAGCCTTGAAGTGGTTATATAAGCTTGTTCCACGCTCGATGGTTAGTTAGAAGCAACTAGTCAAAGCCTTTACAGCTAGGTTTATTGCCAACAGTAGACACCGTCAAGATATAGACACACTTATGTCACTTCGAAAGAATGAGGTAGAAAGCATATGAGAATATGCCAAGCGGTATTAAGAAGTTTACAATAAGATTAACAATTGCAGCGAACAGCTAACTGTGGCATTATTTAAGCTAGACATGCCACTAAATAGTAGATTGAGGAAGTCATTTACCAAAAAGATGGTGCTAAATATATCTAAACTCATGGTGAAAATTGAGCAGTACGCAAAAGTAGAGGAATGCATAAGCCAAGCTGTGTAAAGCAAGGTTTTGATGAAATATTCAAAAAAAATAAACGAGATTGAAAAGAGTTTGGGTTAAAGAAATAAGACCAAGGGTAAAAAGAATCGACAGTTTCCTAGCGTTGCAAACAATGTTCAAGGAATGCCTACACAAGCTCTTGAATCATACTAAGAACAAGGCCTATTTCCATTGGGGGCCCAAGTCGATTCTACTTCAAGAACCAAATTTAGTTTTTTTTTGTACTTTTATTTTAAGAAATTAAATTTGATTTAAAATAGATTATTTAGTAAAGTTATTTTTTTAAAAAATTAGTTATTGGGATAAAAGTTAATTTTTTATTTTTTGTTTAAATTAAACAATTTTTACCATTCTATATAGTTAAAAACAATAATTATATATAGTTAGTGATAGTAATAAATAAGTTATGAAAAATAAATATTATTGTATTTTAAAAGTGGTAGAAATTTAAATAGAATATATTTTAAAAATTAATATTTTAATTTAATTTTTTATTTTTTTAAAATTTCTTACTTTTTTACCAAACAAGTTGTTGTTTTTTTTTTTTTTGCGTTTTTTTATAAAAAAAAAAAACTAAAACTAAAAAACTAGGTGAGCCAAATGGGCCCTAATTAGCATAATGTTTGACACTTTGAACTCTCGCATTTTCTGGAGTCAGCATTTTCGGGACTTCTGAGTTACCCCTATCCTCAAATCGCACCGATCCCGACAGTCATCAGCTAGAGAACAAGGGAATAGAAAAACAGAAGAGAAGAGAAGCCGAGATGAGTGTGATCGACATTCTAACCAGAGTCGACTCGATCTGCAAAAAGTACGAAAAGTACGACATCGACAAGCAGAAGGATCTGAACGTCTCCGGCGACGACGCCTTCGCCCGCCTGTACGCCGCCGTCGAGGCCGACATCGACGCCGCGCTTCAGGTTTCTTTATCAGAATCTTGAATTAGCCTCCTTTTTAGGGTTTTTGGGTTTGATTTTTTTTCAGTTGTGAAGTTTTGGATTTTCCGTTTTGTAGAAAGCGGAAGCGGCATCGAAGGAGAAAAACAGGGCTTCTGCGGTTGCTATCAATGCCGAGATTCGACGCACCAAAGCTCGGTTACTTGAGGAGGTTCCTAAATTGCAGAGATTGTCCGTAAAGAAGGTTTGATCTCTTCAAATTTACGTTCAGTTTATATTAGAAATGTACATACATCTTTCGATGGCAATATTGTGTGCATTGCTTGTGGCAGCAAGATTCGATAACTTAGTCTGACCTAAGTGAATTTTGTATTTATGATATTTTCCATGTTCATAATAGATAGCATTGACTTCGGTTTATCGTTTCACATTTTGGGGAAAGTTTTGGTTCTAAGTTTATAGCAGAACGTGCTATACCTAGATTTAGACTTACAAGGGAATGGTCAAGCTGACCTTCCGAGCTCCTTCGAGAGAAATTGTCATTATACAATTTACGGCTTACAACAAAAAATTATGTTTAACCTTTAATGTTGAGTAAGTTAATACAAAACAAAAACTGAAAGAAATAAAATGAATCTACGATGTATGCTGACTGCCGTTACGCATAGGGCCTGTTTGATTGTTTGGAGATAATTTGATGGATATAAAATACATTTGGATATACAGTTGAATATAAAATGTAACAAATATAATTCTGGATACGCATTGCGGGGAAATATCTTATATCATATTTGTTTATGACCGAATATGAATGAATGTTGTGTGTATTTTTTTAAAAATGAAATTAATTTTTCATATTTTATTCATTTTTTCAGTCCTCTGGTTGCTTGTTGGCTTTCAGTGCCCTTTGTAAGACTCAAGTCTTGGGTTCAAAACATGGAAAATCAGAGACCAAAGGCACTGGATATAGAATATCTGGTATCCCATGGTATAGTATATTCGGGAATATAACCCTATTTTGGATTGTATATCCAAAGTCCTTTGATGCACCAAACATTGGATATCTTGGATCCATTGGATTGCACATTATATCCGACCATCAAATCATGTAAACAAACAAGCCGATAGGGGCCAGCAGCCCCCACCCCTGCACCATTTTTAAAAAAAAAATTTATACAATCTATTTTTAATAAAATCAAAGTCTATTATGCTAATCTTTTGTTGTTTTTATTTACAATAATTTTATAATGATTAAATTTGAATATCATCTTATGTTACACCTTGTATGCATGACTTACGTGTTATGTGGGGCCTGTTAAGTACTATAATTAGTATTGGTGTCACATCTTATACTTATAGAAATATCACATCAAATGATATTCAAATGTGGTCACTATAATGTACCAAATTCAACCAACCACTGTATATACGAAACCACAAAATGACCAATATCTCCATCTGGCCACAAACTATCTAAGTAATTTAGTTATTTTGACAGGCTTCCGACACTAGGTTCTGTTGTGTCTACTTTGATAATGCCATTACCGTTATTTGGCTAATATTTTGACTCCATCACACTTGAGGTTTTTGGCTTTCTTATTTACCAATCTCTCAAGCTTAGCCTTCCATTTTTTAAAAAAAGTTTGATAAAAATTCAAGAAATTAAATAATTTTTTGAAAAAAAATCATCCTAATTTTTTCTTGACCCCCCCCTCCAAGTACAAATCCTAGTTCCGTCCTTGACAACTGCAATGACATCATATAATGGTACATTATGGCCAGTATCCAAATCAGTGGTCTGATATTCCGCAACGAACTGGCTGGTTCACGATGTAGCGGCCGTTTTTCAATTCCCTGGTTATACCTGTACTAGTTTCTCTTTCATTTCTTACATCATTTTTGTTCCTAGTCATTGTTTCTTGTTACTTCTGATCCTTCAAGAAATATTCGAACTTTCTCTTCTATTATCTTTTTATAATCGTCCGACTTGGGTAAAAAAAATCCTAGTTCCATCCTTGACAACTGCAATGACATCATATAATGGTACATTATGGCCAGTATCCAAATCAGTGGTCTGATATTCCGCAACGAACTGGCTGGTTCACGATGTAGCGGCCGTTTTTCAATTCCCTGGTTATACCTGTACTAGTTTCTCTTTCATTTCTTACATCATTTTTGTTCCTAGTCATTGTTTCTTGTTACTTCTGATCCTTCAAGAAATATTCGAACTTTCTCTTCTATTATCTTTTTATAATCGTCCGACTTGGGTAAAAAAAATCACTTAGCTGACTCCTTTTGACTGGGTTTTGCATGTATAATATATTTAACTTACAGGTTAGGGGGCTTTCAATAGAAGAACTTGCTGCCCGTAATGATTTGGCCCTTGCCTTGCCAGATAGGATTCAAGCTATACCAGATGGGACTGCAGCTGCACCCAAACAAACTGGAGGCTGGGTAGCTTCAGCTTCTCGTACAGAAATCAAGTTTAATTCTGGTGATTGGTTGCCTAAATCTTCTTAAAATTTGATTTTCTTCGATTGGTTTTTATTTTTTTTAGGCTTTTACTTGATTTGTTGTTCAATTATTTGTTTCATTTGGATCATAGATGGACAGTTTGACAGCGAATACTTCCAGCAAACAGAAGAGTCCAGTCAATTCAGGCAAGAGTATGAAATGCGGAAAATTAAGCAGGCATGTGCTTCTTTGGATTTGGTTAATAAATATATCTCTTGTTCTTAATTGGAAAGAAATGTAATTTTTTTTTCTGAGGATAATTTTACTGCGTCTTTGTTTTTCTGCTGTTCATGTATTCACGTGTTATAATAGTTTATTAAGAAAGTAGAAAAATTATTTGTTTTACTTCAATGTTCACATAGGACCAAGGGTTGGAAGTGATATCAGAAGGTTTGGATACATTGAAAAACATGGCTCATGATATGAATGAGGTTTGCTTCCTTGTGCTTTTGTACCTGTTACTTTGCTATGTTTTGTGCACGTCTATTCATGATAATTACAATTCATGCAGGAAGTGGATAGACAAGTACCTTTGATGGATGAGATTGACACTAAGGTTGGAGAATTCATCCTCTCCTAGTAATGTCTGTGTATATAAACATGTTCTTGCGTCATTGACAGTCTTTTTTTTGTTTTGGTTTTTAACATTTCAGGTGGACAAGGCGACATCTGACCTTAAGAATACCAATGTCAGACTTAAGGACACTGTTAACCAGGTGACTGTGCCACAACTGTATTTTCTGTGTTCCGTGAATTTATGTGTGTGTGTGTGTGAGAGTGAGAGAGAGAGAGAGAGAGAGAGAGAGAGAGATTTTCATCTTCATTCAGCTGGGATCTGTTCGAGATCCCGTTACTGGATTTAATAGAGTTCTGTTTTTGTTCCAGCTGAGGTCCAGTCGAAATTTCTGTCTCGATATCATACTGTTGTGCATAATTCTTGGGATTGCTGCTTATCTATACAAGTAAGCTTCACTTTCTTTCTAAATGAAAAGAAAAGTTAATATCTGGCATGCATGGACGGTGAACTTATTGTTAGAAGCAAATGATTTAACCTACAACGAAAGTAAACTATGTGCATGGTTAGTTTGGTTTGATCTTCTACATACCTTGTTCAGTTCTGTTTACAGTCCTTTAAGGAAGTAAAATTTGTCGGATTATTTTCATAATTGTCTGGGTCTGATTGCTCGGCCAGCATTTTTTTTTCTCTTTCTTTCCTTTTGGTTTAGTATTTCAGCAATCATTATGATGGAGTGTCTACTTGCAGTGTATTGAAGAAGTAGATGATACAATGGCTACTGTTTCTGCTTGAATGATATTTGCTCTTTCCTGGTATTGTCTTAACTGATTCAGGACTTTCTATGCGCTTGTTTTTAGATTTGATTTGGTATTCTGATGTTTGTATCTCTTTGCTCACTCTTGGAAGAATGTACCTTTGTATTAAAATCATATCGGTTGTTTTTATTTTCCCTTGGTCTTCTTGGTTTAAGATTGTAATTCCATGCACATGATTAATCTCGTGACTCCTGTTAGCACTACTTGATCGCTTATGGATGTGTGGAACATTGTTTTAAGAAAAGAACCAAAATGGGATAAATATGAGCTATAAAATCTTTCAGTTGAAACCAGTTTGGACTTTGGATGTAGGCAAGGGTTGCACTGATTATAACTCTTTCTTAACAACAATCTTGACAATCTGCAATGGTTGCCTAGGATGTTTCCTCTAATGATTAAACTCAGGTTGGCCCCATTGGGGTTCAATCGTAAAAAAACAGGTTCATGTTTGATTAATTTATTAAAACTATGTTTTATGAAATAAATAACATGTACATTGGAATCTCGTCTTCAACATGTCAATTGTCAAGTCACTCGATCCATTAATTGCGAAGAAAAACATTCAATAATTTATATGCTTGTATCCTATTTCATTTCCTAACCTAATGATGCGTATACTTGGAGAGCATACTTTTTGAGTCACAATATACAAGCATGCTCAAATGCATAGCCTGATAGCATTCTTAAAAATGGACAGCCCAATGCACGAGGCTTTTGCACTGCGGGTCTAGAAAGGGTAGAATGTACGCGGCCTTATCCATGCATGCAGAGAAGCTGTTTACGTGATTCCAACCCATGACGCCCAAGTTGCAATGTAACAACCTTATTGTTGCGCCAAGGCCCTCCTTAGCCTGATAGCCTTCCTGAATATGTCCTGAATATTTCCGTCATCTTTGGTGAAGGTCAAGTGATTTAACTCTTGATATTGGATTGTAGAACTCCATTGACTGGCGTTGATGTTGTTGCCTTTATGATCTGTACTACAGAAATTCAATTCAGTAGCGTCGTCTTTCCATTGATCATCTCCGTTAGGCAGCTACTTTTTGGGTTGGATGAAACTCTCGTGCTGATTTCTTTCATTTGAATTTCTCTTCTGTCTGTTAATCAAGCTGTCAAAAGATGGAACCGAGTGCTGCAAATAGTTTGTATTGAAATAGTCTTCACGGACTGAAGTAGAAGTTTTGCTAGTTTTGAAGCTTCTTCTAGAAACTATCCAAAGAAGTTAGTTATTGATACGCAAAGATGAGTGGTAGCACTAGACAATCTGTGTGTAGAAAATCTGACCATTTCATGTTTATGGTTTGAATTTGTCGAATAAGGCTCCTTGCCATTCTGAGAATAACCTAACAACTCATTGTTAGGTCCATATACATCTTCCTCACTATTCCTTGGGATGGTGCTTTTCAGCCAAACTCGGCACAGTACTCAATCATCCAACTGTATAAGAAGAAAAACATGTCTATCAATCCCTTCTTAGGTGTCAAATTACAGAAAAACTATCAATCTTCTCCTCTTTTAAACTGATATGTCAGCGCGTATATGTCTGCAAGGGTCATGAT
>JAOTRH010000002.1:7810992-7822681 GCA_034768845.1 Heliamphora exappendiculata
TTTGTCTGGGTGGAGAACAAAAGGTTATTTGGCTTGTCCCACTTGCAACGATAATCCAATATCACGCAAGTTAATAGTTAAGATAGGGTGGGTGGGTTATCGATCTTACTTGCCTAAAAACCATGCTTGGAGGAAGGACAAGAAGTTTGACAGTTTTCCTGAGCTTAATTTGAAATCATTAGACTTATCTGTGAAAAAGGTAGTGTCTCAATTGGATATGATACAACCAGTCAAATTTGGGAAGGATTCAATGAAGAAGAAAAGACATCAGGATCCTCAAGAATTGAGTTGGACCAAAAAAAGCATTCTGTGGGAGCTACCATACTAGAAGAGACTCAAGTTTCGACATAATCTGGACGTCATGCATATAGAAAAGAATATATGTGAAAATGTTTATGGGACGATGCTAGCTATTGATGGTAAGAACAAAAACACGTACAAAGCACGTAATGATTTGAAAAACATGGGCATAAGGGAAGAATTGCATATATAGCTGCAGCATAATGGATCCTTTGTAAAGCCTCGGGCAGTTTACACCTTCAATCCACAACAAATAGATGGATTTTGTGAATTCTTACAGTCGATCAAGTATCCCGATGGCTATGCAACAAATGCCTCGAGGTGTGTAACCTCAAAAAATGATAGGTTATCAGGAATGAAAAGTCATGATTGTCATGTTCTCCTTCAGCGTCTTCTTCCGATTGGCATGCGGGGTTATGCGAACAAGGATATCTGTATGACATTATTTGAGTTGGGCAACTTCTCTTAGGAACTTTTCTCAAAAACACTGAAACATAGTGATTTGAAAATGTTAGAGGAACAAATAGTACTCATACTTTGTAAGCTAGAGAAAATCTTTCCTCCAACTTTCTTCATTGTCATGGTCCACCTAGCAGTTCACTTGCCACGGGAGGCTATACTCGCTGGACCCGTTCAATATCGATGGATGTACCCAATTGAAAGGTAAGCATTCCTATCATGTGAATAGGTCCTCTATTAATACAATTATTTTTCATTGATATTGTTGTTTTATTTAAGATTTCTTGGGACATTGAAAGGGTATGTGACCAATAAAGCGCGTCCAGAAAGCTCGATTGCTGAGGCTTATATTATCAAAGAGTGTCTTATTTTTTGCTCAATGTTCTTGAAAAATGGGACTGATAAGCCAGAGCAAAATGACGATGGTGGGGAACGTGGGCCCAGGATGGAGATATTGAATCAAAATGTTCGTCTCTTCTCACAAATCATTAGGGCTATCGACCCAACTCAAAAGGAGCGAGAAATGGCTCATTGGTTTGTATTGTACAACACTCCTGAGGTGGAGTCGTATCTTGAGTATGTATGCATAACTTGTAAATTTACTAATTGTTAACTATTTTAAGTTATTTACGACCTTCATTTATTTGGTTAGGGAACACAAGGATGTCGTACAAATGTCGCATGGGCGTGATTCAACTCAAATACAACGACAAGAATTTCCAACATGGTTCAAAAAACGTGTAAGATATATATATATATATACATATATTAAAGAACTTACAATCATTGAACACTAATTACTAAACTTCATTCACTATAACTTGGTACAGTTGTCACATGTTCATGTAGATGAATGATTTGCGAACCGAAGGGTCCCCTGAAGTAACTTTGGAATTGTGGTCATTGGCAAATGGTCTTGGGTCAATAATTGATTTTTATTCTGGATGCATTTGCAATGGCATGAGATTCCACACTAAAGTTCGTGAGAGCCATCGTAGGTGCCAAAATAGTGGGCTGCTCGTGAAAGGAGAGCATAAAGGTCAACATATTAATTTTTACGGTTACTTGTGTAAGATATGGCAATTGAGATACCTGCATGGGGGTACAGTGGTTCTGTTCCAATGTCAATGGTACAACACCGGCCACAAGAATAGAGTAGACTCTGATGATCATGTCACGACCATTGATATTACAAAGCTTTGGTATAAAGATGATCCATTTGTCCTACTAAGTCAAGTAACACAAGTGTTTTACGTTAATGACACTAGTAAAGGCAATAATTGGAGAGTTGTAGAAAGGGTTAGGCATCGAGGAATATGGGATGTACCAGAGCGTGATGATGCATCTAATGATGCATTTCAACAAGAAGAAACCACTGATGGTGTCCCTATTCTCATTGAAGATATCAATATTCAGCACAACAAAGATGATATAGATCTTGAGATTATTCCCGATGGTGACAAGGGTGATGAGGATGACACCATGGTAGATGACAAGGATGATGAGGATGATACCCTGGTAGAGTATTTAGATGATGAAGAAGATGAACTGCATACACAACCTGATTTTGATATGGATCCTGATATAGATTATTGACATGTAGTATTCTTGTAAAGGTTCTTGATGATTTGCCTACTTCGGTATGTTAAAGGGACATTACATACCGAAAGAAGCCCCTGCTGCTGCTGCCACTCTTTGCACTGTCATTGTTTTGCACTCACTGTAGTTAAATTAGTTAGCTACCAAATGGTCTAGATGAGAAGTTGTTACTGTGCCATGAGATATAAATGGCAAAAAATTGATTTTGTTTGAGTATTTCATTTGAAGTAGCACTCACTTGTAGGCTCCTCTCTTTATCTCTGCTTCCCCTGCTGCTGATACATCTCTGCTGGTTCTTTTCTCTGTTATTTTCTACTTCTTTCTCTGCAGGTTCTCCTTCCCTACAATTCCTTATTTCAGTCCTGCTACTGCTGCAAGTGGTAGAAATCTTTTCTGTTTTAAACTTGTTTGAATAATCTGGTTTTGTTTTTGTTTGAATAAACTGCGGTACCCTTCTTTCCAGTTTCTATTTTTGGTGATGGATATCTGGCTAGTATGTTAATGTTAGAACTTTGAACATTTGAAATGTTACTAAATGTGAAAATTGCATGTGGAATATGTTCTGAATGATTAGCGAGAGGATTGGACTTTAGTTCCATACTTACCATCTGTTGATGATGTCAATCTTTTCTATATGGAAAGAATCACATGCAAATGTTTGTCTTCAATTCCTGTAAAAATACCAGAACACTGTTTCTGGATATAATTTCCATTATGAAAACTATGCTGTTGAAGTGCTTGAACGTTAGCATACAATTAGCAATGCTTCGCATGGGGGTTTAATCTTATGTTGGGTCAAGTTCTTGTCCAGATTTGGAATGCTTGAACACTGTTTTCTATTGCTCATTTTCTATTAACCTCCTTTAGTTGCGGTGGCAGCAGGAGAAATGTGGTCCTGCCACTTGTGAGAACTCTGAGTGCTAAATTTGCCCATATTTGATTGAGCTGGATGCATATTATCATCAGCATTGGAGTCCAAACCAGGCAAATGTGTCAAAATGGAGCGGTACATCAGCACAATAATTTCCAATAGAATTTAGGAAAAGCTAGATAAATAAGACAGGTCATATACTTTTCAAATAATTTCATATTAGCTAGTTTTTCAAATGAGACCGGTCATATACTTGCATCTCTAGGTGAATCAAGAACAGGGTGAACAAAGTTGTCTCTAATTTAGTTGATAACCCATCACCATTGTGCAGCACTGTTTGCTGCTTCCTCCCAGAGACAGGTCATATACTTGTTTGGGGACCATCCTATCATTGTGCAGCACTGTGATTAATGCTTGTGACTAATAGCTGTGATTAAATAGCTGTGTTATTATTTATGGAGCATCCTATTAACTTAAATAGATGTGATTAATGCCTGTGCTTAATTCCAACTATTTTGTTCTTATAGCTGTGATTAATGCCTGTAACTTAAATAGCTGTGTTATTATCATTAGGGGAGCATCCTATTAACTTAAATTGCTGCTGCGTCTTTCCTTATTTCCGTCTTCCCTTCTTTCTTTGTAGTTATTAATTATAATACAAAAAGTAATAAAAAACACAGTACACAAGGCTGTGAATGTTGCCAGCCTGTTCCTGTCTCTCCTCCTGCTGGTGCCGCCTACCACTGTTTTCTCAGATTTGATCCATTTGTATTAAGGCCGTTATTGCTAATTTTATCAAACAATATTCTTGTTTTAATGCTAAATTCTTAAATTAGTTAGTTAAATTAGTTAGCTACCAAATGGTCTAGATGAGAAGTTGTCACATGTGCATGTTCCATCAGACCACATTCTAGTGAAAGTGGAGTCCAATGTTCCCTGTCCTGTTCCATCATATTTAGCCTTGGTCTTGGATTTTGGCTACATGAGCAAAAATTGAAATGGGATGTTACAATTACCAGAAGTTGGATATTTGGAGAGAACCTCAGATTCCACTTACCTTTTTCCCGTGAAGTATCCACATGAAAGTAGAAATTATGGTAGGTTATGCACTGAAATCAAGATGAACTTAGGAATTCCTGCAAAGAGCAGAAGATGAACTTAGGAATCCCTCCTGGAGAAACAACAAAATCATTCATATTAAATGAGAAACGCAACAGATATTAGAAATGAACAAAATGATGATTCTGTTATACTTGGCAAATATCATCATTTCACATGGCTTTCATATCAGGAATTGGACACTTCACATGTATAACTTGTTAGTTTGAAATACAACATGATATTATTATATAATTATTAATTACAAATATGAAGAGAGTTTGCATATCTTTCTTAACAGTTAATTGATGTATATGTATAGTTTTGAAATATGTCTCAACGAGGAAAACAATTTATGAAGCCTGGTTGCTTGTCCCAAAAAAAGAATGAGTATGAGATGCAGAGGCAGAAGACAATTTAAATGAATGCATTGAGATTAGATGCCATGGGGTTAAAAACCATGGCACATTCTTTGTTTGGCACTAACGAGAAGGCTAGTAGTATAAGTACTATGGAGCGAAAAAGGAAGATGGTTTTCCACAATGATGACGAAGAGTATCAATCCTCTGAAGGTGAGAAAGGGTCTAGTTCCTGTAGTGAAGATGAGTCTTTTGAGTCACATATGAATAAGGTAACACATTATGTAATATATAGGTTTATGTGTTAATTTTTTCTAGTCTACATGTGTTAAATTTGTTGTTATTCATTTGTGTAAATTTGATGTTCACTTTAAATTTAGATTATATGTTAATAATTCAATTTGTTTTTATTTATTCAGTTCAAGTATATGGCTCCTACAATGAAGCAAAGTAGTTATCCTATTCAACTGGTAGGAGATTCATAAAGAAGTCAAGAAGAGAGAAGCCTCCCAAAGGTAGTGAACTCACTTCTCCCAAGACAGCCTTCAACAAGACAAGCTCACAATCGTGTAGAAACGATGGCCCCAGTAGCAACACAACCTTTGCAATTCCCCACCACTAGACAACCTGGTCAACATCCTGATTCAAATATTGTTTCCAACAGCTTATGTGAGTATTTTAAATTTTGTGTTTAGGTATAGGGTATTCCTTCCTTGTGAATTTGATTTAACAGTTGGACTTGTTTTTGATATGTGTTGAAGAGTATTTTAAACCAACCAAAACCATAATTTTGGCCACCAACAACTCTTATGAGATAGCCCCTGAGACTATTGTACATACCTTTTGCAAAAACAAAACATTGTACATAATTTTCAAAAAGTGAACTTTTTTGATCCTTCAACCCATGTCCGTGACAATTAAAGAGCATGATCTATGTGCGCACGTGCATCAGAGTATCTAGTAGGTAAGAACCACGATCAAAATTAAGGAATTGACCTGGTGGATGAGACACTCAATAAAGAGGCATAAGAATTAATTTTTTGCCCTTCCCTTCCTTGTTCCTCTCCTACCAAATGTTTTTATTAAAAAAAACTGCTAATAACAAGAAATGAATATTGCTGAGAATGATATTGGTTCAAACTATGAGCTAAAGTGTTTTGTGTTTATGCTTGTTTCAATCACTGAATGGTGTTTTCATTTGAAAAATAGCATAAACAAAAAAACATTTGTGTTTTGTGTTTAGCTAGCATAAAAAAATAAACACTAACATAGCTGTCATAGCTAGCATAAAAAAATAAACATTTGTCTAAGAGGAAATCGACATGATGGACTTGAGAAATCGATGTTTACTCACAACAAATGAACACTAATCTGAAACCCAAATCTCAAGAGAAGATGATGTAAATTGTAAAGTATTAATGCAATGTTTACTCACAACAAATGAACACTAATGTTTCTGTCATTTGAAGAATAGGAAAAGGACCTACCATCTGCCTGTTCTCTCAAAAGACAATTCTGCTTCAGTGTTTCATTCATTGCTCAGCCCTAGAGTCATTCAGTAGGCACAGAATAGCATCACTTGTAGTGGGATTTTAAATGAGAATAACATGAACATGTAGCAAAAACAAATAAAAGCAGGTGTTAATTAAGAAAACAGTCGTATCAATAATGTTTTGATGGCAAATCATGAGTGAAATATACATATGTGAAACTTGTTGTAACTGAAAGTATACATTCATTTTAGACAAAAAGCGTGTACGAGGTCCTACACGGGGGCAGCTGGTGGATAAAATTATGAAATAAATTGGTCGTCCCATTCCAGTTGATATTAATCATCGACTAAAGGCAATAGAGGGGGAGAACTCCACTCGCCTTTCAAATGCTATCGGGGAACAAATTCGAGTCCATGTACTAGTTCGAAAAACTGGTTGGAAAAAGGTTGATTTTGGAATCAAAGAGTCTATCCTGATGTGAGTTGAGGTAATATGAATTTAATGGTACTTGCTTAACACATTAGTTATCACGTATTTCTAATTTAATCTTGATTTATTTGTTCAAATTGTAGCAAACTTTTGAATTTGGGGATTATAAGAACGATGAGATTCTTAGGCATACTATTGATAAAAAAATGCCAAGACTTTTATTCAGAATGGAAGTGCAAGTTACACAAGCACTACATTGCCCTTAAAGAAAAGTGGGTACCTAATCCTAAAATCCATCCACTACATCCATGTAAACTGGAAGATTGGGTATTCATGATTGATAATGTGTGGGAGACCGATGAATGAAAGGTGGTACCTTTTGTTGATTTTTATTATACTACAAATTAAAATTAATTATTATTGATGGTATGCATGAATAGTTTTTTTCATTATTTGGTTTCCTTTTCTTTTGTTGTAGAATAAGTCAAACAAAGCAAAGTTTGCCCGATCCTGTGTGAAATATAATCATACCAGTTGTTCCAAATCATTCTTATCACGTGCATCAATATTTGTAAGTATTGTTAAAATTTTTGTACTTCTCTAAACTATTACTATTTCATTGTATTCTTACCAACAAAACCGAATGACATTATAGGTTAAGAAGAACAATGGTAGGGAACAACCTATTACAGAAAAGTTCAAAGAGACTCATATACGTCATCTGGATGGGAAAGAGGTGTGGATAAATCATAAAGCTCGACAACATCATATATGCACGAGTATTTTAATTTCAAGAAATGGCTAATGTGCATTTTATTACGTTAAGTGTTATAAATTTATAATTTTTTTGAAAAATTATAGGATGAAATGGTTTCAAAATTTGTTAAGCAATCGCAGCCTGATATCACTGAACCGTTGTTAGAAGAACAGATTTCTATGCAGATGCTTGGAAAGAGGTCTGTCTATCTAAAAGGTATAGGGAACCATAAGAGAATCGGTTCATCCTCCACGGAGGTTAAGGAGCCTGATCCAGAGGTGATTGCTTTGCGAAAGCAAGTAGAAACATTTCATAGCATTCTACACGTGTTGGCAGTAAAAACAGGCGTTGATCCAGCTAGTATTCCAGGTTTAGTTCCAAATAGCGAAGGCATGAATAACACATTTTGTGGAGAGCATGATACCACTTTTCTTGGCTAAATTAAAGGTGGAATTTCAAGAAATTTATCGATTGAAAGTATTTTTTGGATATTAGGATAAATAGTTAGTGGATATATTTGGATACAATGGGGTGAGGAATTGCTTTTTGAATGCATGTCAATTTTTTTTATAACTTTTTGGTTACATGTATTTTGGGATTGAAGATTATTTTTGGATTTTGGAGATATTCATTATTGGTGATTACTTTTCAAATTTGGATATATAAATTTTATGTTGATTTGAATGGAATGTATGTGAAATGAATTTACATATTATACATGTTTGTGACTTTTTTAATGAGGTTGAATGATATATTACAGAAAAATCTAAATTATGTTTTAGCCAAATAAAAAATTAAAAATTAAAATAAAATAATTTGTGAAAACAATATATATATATATATTGTTTACCATTAATGACACATTTATTTGTGTTGGTAAAGTATCAAAATTAAAAATATTATAATTACTTTTGCCGACAACTTTGACATTGCTAAAAGTGCTAAATCTACCCAATTTTTATGTTTTTTTGCCGACGAACTTTGTATTTGCCAACACTGTTTTAACTTATTGGCGACGCACAATTATGTGGCCAAATCTATTACTTTTGCCGTTGCCATGTATTAGCGACGCACAACTATGTCGTCAAATCTATTACTTTCGCCGACGCATGGGGTACACATTGGCAAAAACTTTTCTCGACACACTTTTGCCGACGGATTGGCGACGCACTGTTTTGGGTTGCCAAAAACTTTTACCGACCCAATTGGGCTTTTGCCGACAGCTTTGTTTGTGCCGCTGAAAGTGCATTTTGTTGTAGTGTAGTCCTCCTCATTATGTAAGATGTGTTGATGTGATTATGTGTGTTAGATTATAGTGTGGTTAAAGATGGTTTTGTTAACGGGAGATGGGTCGGCTTGGACTTTTATACTGATGTCGCTCCTTACCCTTTGTTATAGAAAGCGATGTTACCGTGAAAGGGTAGAGGCCAAGGTCGCGACCAAGGTAGGGATAATCGGGCAATGTTGATGTGATCCGAGAGATGCTCGTGACGCTGTGAACTTTGGCAAAGGCGGTGTCACGCCTCAAAATCTGGGTCACATGAACCACCTAAAAAATACCCGATTTGTGATACCAAGATCCACCCAAGTCCAAATGGGTCCAAGAACGTAAACCAAAAACGAATTCAAAACCTTTGAAAAATGCACCTCCGAGAATTTATTTTGGGCAAAAGAAACATCCAAAAGAATATGGTCTAGGTCCCCAAGAGCTAAGGTTTAAAACAAAACAACCAAAGTTTTCAAAATCTGCCCAGACCGCTCGATCGGTCAAAAGACCGCTGGAGTGGTCCTTGCCTGTGCTCGGTTCTTTCACTTTACCGTAAAACAACCGAGAGCTTTCAAAACCTAACGTTTAACAACCACCACTTAACCATTTTACAACCTTTTTGAAAACCTTCAAGGCATCACTAAGCAACCTAAAACATGCCAAAATAAGGTTCAAAACCTTCCGCGAGGCACATGAGTTGATATTGAACAAAAAACCAACCGAAAACCATTTAATACAACTATGAAACTAAAATAGCTAACCCAAGGTTCCTCTCACCCTCTTACAATCATATATGTATTGGCATCATGGCCTTAAGACTTATAAAACATATGCTTTCAAATCCAAACATATTACACAATTACATGATCCAATAACAAATCCAGTATGAACTACCGAATAACAAAAATTAAGAGTTTTGCATTCCGCCACCTCCGAGGATCCTCAAGATCAAGCCACATGATATTTTTCACCTAAAAGGTTTTAAATCCAACAACGTGAGCCGAAATCCAATAGGAATAGACTATCATGAATTAAAAGCATAACATGCTATCATGGATTATAAAAGTAACTCGACTACACAAGTCTCAAAACAGTTTTTCATTCTCAAAACCACAAGTTTTTATATAATCCAATAACGTCCAACAATTTAATAACATAAACAACGCGTTATTTTCCAACTAGGTTTTCCACAACCACCATTGATTTTTATGTACCAACCCTGTCGCCCCAGGGACAAAGGTAACAACTATAAGCTTCACCCGTTAACCTAGGCTCGGGCCATCCAATGACTTACTAGAAAATGACAAACTTTATACATTATTACAACAACAAACGCCTTTTAATGGGGCAATCACATCATTTATGAGGATTAACCCAAAGGAGCAAAGCACCTACCTTGCGCATGTTTTTGGACCTTCACCAAGGAGCAATTGAGGCCCAAGTAAATGTTGGATCAAGCGCTTACCATCTCGCCAAAAGCCGCAGGTAATGGTGAAGGCACAAATTATTTTCTTAAAGGGCCTAGCGCCAAGAACTACAAGTCGACTATAACTCGGCCTATACCTGGGGCCTCCGCCACGACAGGATGCTGGCCCAAACCCTGGCCAGCAATCCCCCCAGCACCTGCCCGCAAAACCCGCAAGCAGCATGCCTTACTGTGGGGAATCGAACTTGAGACCTCGCTCTGATACCAATTGTTGGATCAAGCGCTTTCCATCTCGCCAAAACCTATAGGTAGTAGTGAAGGTGCAACTTTATTTTCTTAAAGGGTTTAGCGCCACAAGTCGACTGTGACTCGGCCTTTACCTGGGGCCTCCGCCACAGTAGGATGCTGGCCCAAACCCTGGCCAACAATCCCCCCAGCACCTGCCCGCAAAACCCGCAAGTTGTATGCCTTACTCTAGGAAATCGAACTTGAGATCTCGCTCTGATACCAATTGTTGGATCAAGCGCTTACCATCTCGCCAAAACCCGCATGTAGTGGTGAAAGCGCAACTTTATTTCCTTAAAGGGTTCAGCGCCAAATGCCACAAATTGACCGTGACTGGGCCTTTACCCGAGGCCTCCGCCACGGCAGAATGCTGGCCCAAACTTTGGCCAACAATAAACACATGTTGGAGCCAAAATTGTCAAGATCATAGTTTTTGCAAACAATTTTTGATAAAAAAAAATTAACTGGACGGGCAAATGCCAAAACGAGCTCCAGATAAAACTTTTGACGTCGAACGATCAAAATAAAATTCGTGCAACCAAAGTTAATTTAGAAGAATACATTTTTACTGGTTAAATCTTCAACTACGATTTTGATTCCGAGTTGAAGCTCCCGTCAAACCTTCTACTGTATTCCCTTATGTGATTCCCGGATACAGTGTGGGCTATAATTCTCTGAGAACTCGTACCGGCAGAACTTAGACAACTTTAGTCTTAGAAGACAAGTTATGAAACTGGTTTAGCCTACCCGTATATTTATAGGGCTACAGTAGGGACCTGTGGAGTAATTATGAGTAAGACTTCCAGTGGAACACAAACACTTATCAACTATTTTCGCAATTAAGCAAACCTCATAGCGGTATCTGTAATTATAAAAACCTTGCAGCGATTTCTACAATTTTCATAAAACACTAAATTACAGTTCACACCACTAAAGAACTGTAACTGCATTCTTAGTCATAATCTTAAGACCAATTTGCATTGAGCTCATGTTATTAAATGCTTAACTCATCTCCCCATGTTAAGATTCTCGATACCAGCTAATTAAATTTGATTACTGACAATTTAATTTAATCAGCATCTGTAAAATTTCTTAAGCCTTTTTGCTTAACTTATTTGACCGCCGGATAATCAAATCCACATGCAGAATTTGACCCGGTCAAAACTTATAAGATTCCTTAAGGGGTATCGTTAATCCCAATCATTTGAGACGTAGATTCCGTCAATTATTAATATTCACCATATAAATAATATTGCTATCCAATTCACTGGGAATATAGACTCATATAAGATCGCACTCTCTAATGAATCAAAACAACGAATATTAAATATACACAAATCAATAAT